>PVKS010019365.1:0-38502 GCA_004027875.1 Aplodontia rufa | reverse complement strand
GAGAGTCACGCACCCCACGAGAGTCAAGCACCCCCTGAGAGTCACACACCCCATGAGAGTCACACACCCCACGAGAGTTCCACCAACATTTTGAGAGATTTATGATCAGAGCACTGCTGGACTAATCTGAAAGGCTCAAAGAGAGGACTGTGCATAAGGAGGTGACCTGGGCCCAGCAATTCTGCCACAAAGGCACCCTGAGAGGCTACCCTGCTCCAGACACACACTTCCTGCAGGAAACGAGGAAGATTCAAGAGTGGACCAAGGTTCTGAGGGCAGAGAAAAGTGCTGCGGGGAATCTCTGTGCGGCTTGGGACCCAGGCTCTAACTCGCTCAGCAGATTTCAGAATCGCTGGGGACCAGGGCTCCTTTGTGCTCCGTTACCCCCTTTCAGGGTGGTTTTACTCTCCTGCTCCACCACACAGGCTGTGCACGGAGCAGCTAATGGGTCTCTGCAGTTTCACAGGTGTTGCAGTCGGCTCTTTCTCCACTGTGATCAAAATACCAGACAAGAACCAAGTAGAGGAGAAAAGTCGATTTGGAGCTCGCAGAGCTCGCAGATCCAGAGGTCTTAGTCTGGAGACAGCCGACTGCATTGCTCTGGGCCCAAGCCAAGGCACAGCATCACGGTGGAAAGATTTGGTGGAGAAAAGCAGCCAGGACGTGGCAAACAGAAACAAAGAGGAAGTACAAACTCCAAAGGCACAACCCCAAGGAGCCAGCTCCTCCTGCCACGGCCTACCTACCTGCAGCCAGCACCCAGCTCCTCCGCATCGCGGATCAATGCGCTGATTAGGTGGCGGCTCTCACAACCCCTCATTTCACCTCTAAGCTCTGCCTTGTCCTCGTACATGAGCTTCCGGGGGACACTGTCTATCTAAAGCTTGAACAGGCATGAAGACGGAGAGGAGCTGCAAGGCAGAGCCTGTAAGGACCTGGGTTTGAAGAGCCTCATCACAGGGGCAGCAAACTCAGAGAAGCTTGAACCACGCCTTGGAGAAGGGAAAAGGCCAGTGGAGCCACAGGGATGCTTCACTCTGCTCACGCTATCATAAAATGCCATCAACTGGGCGGCTTATGCACCACAGAAATCTATTCCTCACAGTTGTGGAGGCTGGAAGCCTCCACAAGTGCTCACAGATTCATCTGTAGCCACACTCAGTGCCCCATCTTCTCCCTCACCTCTCCCCTCCCTCCCCTCTTCTCTTTCTCTCTCTCCTCAGTACTGAAGCCAGGGGCACTTAACCACTGAGCTGCAGCTCCAGGCCTTATTACTTTAACTTGAGAGAGACTCTTAACCCCACCACTCTGGGGGCTAAGTTTCAACATGAATTTGGGGTGGCACAAACATTCAACTGTAGCAAGGGGGTGTGGGGCCCAGAGGTGTTAAGGCTTGTTCAAGGAGGTGAGAGTAACAGAGATCTCCCCTTTACAAGTTCCCTTTTGACTTCCCCTCCCTTTACCTAGCCTTCTAAATCCTAAAGGAATTGAGAACCTGAATGATAAGGAAGGCAACTGCTAAGTAAACTTCCTTCAGATCTGCAGAACCCAGATCACCTGGTGACCTTAGGGTGACATTTGAATGTGCAAGGCCTGCTGATTCTCTAATCCTGCACATCCACTAACACAAACCCTGGGAATTGTTTATCTAAACATTACAGGAAGCAGCCCCAGGAGGTCAATGTCTATGTGATGTTCTCACAAGGCCTGTGTCCTAGATGAGGAAGACCCTGCACCAGGAAGGCTTCCTGCCCGCTGCCCGCACCTCCTTTCCCTTCCTTCAAAAGCCCTTTCACGAGTTCCCTATGGTGGTCTTTCTCAGGGTGCCAATTTCCTCCCCACCAGCTCTCATCTCCCACATGTTGGCATTTGTGCGATGAGTCCATGGATGTGAATCTGCTAACAATTGGACAACTCTGCCTCTCATAGGAGGAGCTAGAAAGCCACGTGGCTGTGGGTGTAGGCCAAGGACAGGGTGTGGCGCCCTGGTGGTACCTTTGATCCCAGCAACCAGGGAGGCTGAGGCAGAAGGATCACAAGCTGGAGGCCAGCCTCAGCAGCAGAGCAAGGCCCTCAGCAATTTAGTGAGCTCCTGTTTTAAAATAAAAACAAAAAGAATCAGGGATTTAACTCAGTGATAAAGCGCCCTTGGATTCCATCCCCAGTACAAAAAAAAAAAAAAAGAAAAAGGGTTGAAAAGTGTGCCCAGGCCCCGCCCCTGAATTCCAAATTGCTACATCCAACTAACCTATTCCACATTTTTTACTGGATGTATCCAAAGGTCCTTAAAATTCAGCGTTTCCAAGACCAGGCCAGTCTGGTAGCTCCCAACTCAGTGAATAACAACAGCAGAAATCTAGACCTTGCCCTTACACTGAGATCGGGGTTCAGGATAGAGAGAAATACTGGATCTCAGGGAGAACACCCTCAAGCCTCTGAGATGTGGAAAGCGCAGCTGTAAATCTTGAGCAGCTCACCTTGGCGGCGCCTTTGGCCCATGTCCTTGTAAAATGGGGAAAATACACAGGCACAGGAGAGCTAGTGGGAAATTGTGCAGCTCCACCCTGGGTCCACCTCCCGCCCAGCCCCTGGTGCAGCCTTTTATAAATATTGGACCCCCGCCCCAGGGGGGGCTGCTTCTCTCTGGAGTCAGCCCCCATTCTCCCTGGTGTATGCTTCTCCCTTTCCTAAGTGAACCTGTTTATGCCTCTGTCTGGCTCGTGGTGAAATTCTTCTCCATCACTTATGCCAAGGACCTCTCCTTGGGGAGCTCCTCGGACCCTTCTCCAGACAGTTCTTCTGTGACAACACCATTGCAGCCATTATTTGCCCAGTGAGCTGAGAAGAACAGTTCTGATGTTGGCCCCTCTCTCTACGCCCCTCTATCTGTTACCACCCAACACTACCACCCACCACCATAGTCCAAACTGCCAGTTTCAAAACTGGACTCCAACAATAACCACATTATTGGCTCCAAGACGTCAAGGTCAGCTCCTGAGATGAACTTCCCACTTTGACCATCGGACCACACCTACTTAAACTCCTCAAAGTGCCAGCCTGGCCCAGTCATGCTTTGTGGCCTCCCCTTGCTCCTCTGCCTCCAGCCTCACTGACCTCCTTCTCTGATCCCTCAAGGTGACAGTGCCCTCCCCCACTGGCCTCAGCACAGGCCACTCTAAGACCTGCCTCTCCAAGTTAACCCAGATATCAGAGATCACCACGTGCGGCTTCCTGTGGGGAGCTCCTGCACCAAGTCTTGAATGCCTGGCTTGCTGAACAGTGCCGTTTGCCATGGGGCATCACTTGCTAAACCCCCAGAAGTGCAGGAACCACAGGAACAAGCTCCTAGCACAGGAAGTACTCACAGGCACTGAAAAAATACTTGGTCTCCCCCCAGATGAAGAGACAGAGGTCCAGAGAAGTGAAGACGCATGGCCAAGGCCACAGAGCTGGGGGCAGGTCTCCCTCACTGGAAAGGCATAGGAGACTTAATTCACATCTGATTAAAGAAGAGGAAAAAAACAAAAGCTACTGGGAAAGTACACCTTACTCCAAAATCGATGACACAAGGAACACAGGAGGCTGGCAGCACCCGCGCTGGGTAGGGGTCCTTACATTTCAGCTCCTTCCTTGCCTTGTCTTTCTCTTCTCTCCCTCAGTCTTTTCCTCTTTCCCTGCATTCAGTAGCTCATGTGCAGATATTTAAATACTTCCCAAGGAAGCAGTCTGAACAGTCTTTCCCACAGATCTGAAAATTCCTTGCAATAAAAATGTCAAGGGTGAAATAAGACAACGCATTTTCTCAGCCCTACATCAGGCCAAGTTACATACTAAAGGGCCAGCACTTGAACACTAAAGCTCAGGATGAGGGTCACCTGCAGCCGCTGGAACTCTGGTTAAGGCTGGATTAAGTGGCCTGGGGACTGGAGTGAGGGCTGTCACTCTCCAGGGCTTTTCAGACCCACAGCACAAATCTGCTTGGCCCCCTCCTACCTCCTCCACAGCCTGCCCTGGCTCCCGGCAATGACAAACTCTCCCGAAGGTTGATTACTGACAAGGCCAGAAACAAAAGCCTGCCTGGAGCCTGCCCAGAACCTGCCCCAAGGCCCTGTGCCAGAGGACAGAGCTCTGAGGCCTCTTGTCCCTTGTGCTGGGGAAGCCAGGCCTGTCCTAGCTCTGCTGGGCTCCATGTGCCTGCTCAACTAAGGGAGAGCCATGATCACAAATGCCCCCAAGCGCACGGTGAGGCAGAGCACGCAGTCCAGACGGTTCACACTTTGGGACAGACCGGCACAGACTTCCTGCATCCTGTGTCCCTCTCCAGAGTGTCCCGCTCACTGTTTAAACATTTCTCAGGTGAAAGGACTCAAAGACTCCCTCCCCAAAGTACCTGAAACGCTTCCTCCTGTCCCAGCACCAAGCTGCACCTTGGTTTCCCACAGTGATGTCACACATCTCTCCCCAGACCCTCTTATGCTAGAAGACTGTACACAGCTCCGCCAGAGCTCTGACCACATGCAATCAGCTCCAGATCCGTGCCCACAGATCAGAAGCCCACAGAAGCATAGCATCCTCCCCTGATCCACCCCAGGACAAGGTGGGTCCCAGAAGCTCAGGCATCGCCCTCGCTGGAGCCAGCCTGTCCCCAAGATGCCTTATGAGAGGACACTATCAGATCGTCTCATCTTCTTGGAGAGCTGGATGACAGCAGAGCTGATTTCAATCCTAAGGGGCTTTCGGGAAAAACAGAGTAGAACCCAACAGGGGCTGTAGCCATACAACACACTGAACCCTAAGGTCCCCTCTGTTCCGTTACTCCTGACTATGGGATCCAAACTCCCCCTAGCGGCCAGAGTAAATGTAACTTCCCTATTGCAGGATGCACCCACCTTACTGACTCCTCATCAGACAGGAATGAACTGTCAAAGACGCTTCGTCACTCTCTGGATACCACTAGTCCCTCCTCCCCAGTTTACCAAGGGGGAAAACAACCCAGAGCAGGGGTGACTTGCGCCAGCCAGAGGCCCAGCCAGCACCAGACCAAAGCCCTCCCAGAAGATTCTCTGATCGTGGGAAGACTTGCTTTAGGACAGTGCAGTCTTCTCCCTCAGCACCAAGACCCCACGGGGCTCAGACATCAAAGCCAGGCCCAGTAGCCCCTACTCCTTGACCTTCCCACCCAGCTCTATAAACCTACTACTTTTGTTTTTCATCCCATTCTCTGTGGATATTGAAGATCATGCCTAAAACCTAAGGCAACACTGCATGTGGGACTTCCTCTGAGGTGGCTCCTTCTGAGCTGAGGATAAGTAGCCCCTCCCACCCTGCAACCAGGGTGGTGTCAGAGAAGGCCATGTAGGGAGCCTGATCTACCCCACCGCCACCCCTGGGTGGCAACAGAGACTAAAGGGAACCTGTACTTCCACCTCCCTGACACCTCCTGCTCAAGTAATTATGCATCACAGGAAGCATGCTAAAACAGAAGTCAAGTAAGATTCAAAATGTCCAGGAAACACTGAAAATCACTCGTCATACCAAGAAACAGGAATAGCTCAGCTTGAATGAGAAAAGATAGTAAACAGATACCGATAACAAGACAACACCTCTAGAATTAGAGGATGAGGCTCTCAGGGCATCACCAACAAAATGCTTGAACAAAGAATGGAAAACACACCAGAAATAAAAGGAGGGATGGAAAAATCTCAGCAAAGAACCAGAAGATACAATTAAAACAATGGAAACGTTACAACTGAAAAACAACCGCCAAAGCAAAGATGAAAACTCACTGGACAGGCTCCGCAGCAGAATGGGAAAGGAGAGGAAAGAGTCCCTCAACTAAAAATGTAAGCAATATAAATTACCCAGTCTGAATAGCAGAAAAATAGACTAGGAAAAAAATAGAGCCTCAGGGACCTGTGAAACTATAACAAAAGATGTAACATTCATATTCTCAGAGTTCTGGGAAGCGCAGAGAAAACGGGAGATGAAAAAATGGCTGAAACTTCCCAAACTGGGGTGGGGTGGGAGGAACTATAGATTCAAGAAGCTGAGTAAATGCCTAGCGGGATAATCCCAAACAAAAATGCTCCAATATTGATCACAATCAAACTCCTGAGAACTAACGACAAAGAAAAATACCTGAAAGCATCAAGACAGAAATGACACCTTACCTGTAAGAAAACTGATGGGCTGGAGCAGTGGCTCAGCGGTTACAGCGCTTGCCTGGCAAGAGAGAGGACGCTAGTTCAGACCCCAGCACCACATACACGGCGAAGTGTCAGAGCAACAAAACCAAATGAAAAACTAAATAAAACTGATTCTCTCTTTCTGTCACTGCCCCTCTTTTTAAAAAAGTATATATATAAAAAAAGAAAACTGAGTGACAGCAGATTTCTTATCAGAAACCATGGAGGCCAGAGGGAAGTGGCACAATGTACTTCAAGTGCTGAAAGGAAAGAACTGTCAGTGGAGCTATCTTTCTTTTTCTTTTTTTTTTTAAGAGAGAGAGAAAAAAGAGAAAGAGAATCATCTTTAGTTTTTCACGTGGCTTTCATTGCTCAGACACTTTGTTCTATAGCTGGTGTTGGGTTTCAAACCCTTGTCTTGTGCATGCCAGGCAAGTGCCATAACCGCTGAGCCACTGCTCCAACCCCTCCCCATTTTTTTTAAAGTGGAGATACCTTTCAAATATGAAAAGGAAATCAATGCATTCCCAGGGGAAGGAAAACTAAGAATTTGTCACCAACCAACCTATCCTCAAAAAATGGCTAGAGGAAGGAAAAGAAATGAAATCAGAAACAAGGAATCTTGGGATGTCAGGAAGGAAAGCAGAACAGCAGAAAGAGTGAAGACATCAGCACACAAACACACCTAACCAGGCTTAGGAACATACTTCACTAAACTTGTGTTTTTCAGGCCACTGCAAAGTTTCTACTGGTAGATGCATGAACAGTGAGCACCAGGGGAATTACTAATTCTCTTTTAGATTGCTTCAAAAGCCAATGAAGCAGAGGTCATTTGGGTTTCATAAAGAAAAAAATCTTGGGGCTGGAGTGGTAGCTCAGCGGTTTCAGTGCTTGCCTGGCAAGCACGAGGACCTGGGTTCAAACCCCAGCACTACGTACACAACCAAGTGTTGGAGCAACTAAGGCCATGTGAAAAACTAAATAAAGTTGTCTCTCTCTTTCTAAAAAAGAAAAAAATCTCCTTTTCATTTTGTTTGCTTTTTAAAATATTCAACATTATTTTTATTTATAAGTCAAATTTCCCACAGAGAGTACTACATCTTTATAACTCTAAATTCATTCTCAAGTTTATTCCAGAGCTGCCACATTTAACAAATGAAAACACAGGAGGTGCAAACTTAAATATTGCATGGGAACAGTTAAAAATTCTTCACTAAAATTCAAATTTAAGTGAGTATTTTGCATGTAGCCTGGCAACCCTATAGGATTTAAATCACCAGCATCTGTGAAACAGAGCCTCCTGATCAGAATGAACAATTCTCCCAGAACCTCGCTATCCAAAAGTCTGCCAAGGGACCCTCACCATCTCAGAATCATCAGCTCTGGGCAATAAATGAAAGTCCTCCCTCAGAAGGGACCCATTCCCAGGGCAGTGATTGGAATGTCTATGTCCTCCCAGGTCTGTGTGTTGGAACCCAAGAGGTGGGGACTTTAGGAGGTGAGTGTTATGGAGGCTCCATCCTCATGAAAAGATTTATGCCTTACAAAAGGGCTCTAGTGAACTAGCCAGGCCTTTTTCCCTTCTGCCCCTTCCCTCTGTGAGGACTCAGCATTCAAGGGCCCAACACAGAAGGAGAGACTCGCCCTCACCAGAGCCCAAGCCTGCTGGTGCTTGATCTTGGACTTCCTTGCCTCCAGAGTGCAGGAAATGAATTTCTATTATTTTTGAAGTACCCAATCTCAGATGTTTTGTTATCCAACAAGAACAGCTTAATACACACAGATGAGGATGTTGTTGGGTGAAATTTTAATCACAAGGGTCAAACTTAACTGGTCTTAGTAGATTTAGAGGGGAAATTAAAGGCTGTAAAGCTCCTCTCAAGCAGAGATCTGCTGGGGGTGTCTGTACAAGGAAGACCCCTAGCACATCTCTGCAGCTCACCCACTGGTCTATGTGTGGTCACTGGGTGACCATTCCAGCTCCTCAAGGCAGGAGGATGAAAATCCTGAACTCTGATCCATACAACAAAAGCTTAGGGTGGGCCACTCCCTAGATCACAGGCCTTAGGAGCATGGTGGCCGGGGGGGGGGGGGGTGCCACTAACAAGAAGGCAGGGAAGTCTGGTGGCCACAAGGGGCACCTGAAGGGGGCAGTCCCAAGAGACAGGGATTTCCAAGCCCAGCTCTAGGAGGTTGCAAGCATATGGCTAGGGGGACAAAGGGGGCATTTACCTCCATCAGGCACAGAGCTAGGTACCTTCCCAAGTTGCCAGTCACAGGTCAGGAAGTGGAAGCATGAGGACTTAGCAGTACTCATCCATGAAGCTTTCAAGGTCTTGCGTGTCAACTGCAGCTTTTTCTCCCACACCTGGAATTCCGATTGGGTTTTACAAGTCGTGACAGGCAAGGTCTGCAGTGGAACAGGACCCCTCCTGGTCTAGCCCCATGGTCCCCAGAGCTGCCCTGGAATCCACAGCTCACCACATCTTGGCTCAGGGCCATAACCACTCCTTCAAAAACAGCACAGACAGACCACTTGGGACTCAAAACTATAAATGCAGTTTCCAAAAACCCTTTCCCAGGGCTGCTGGATGTGAAGCCCGACTCTGCAGATCTAAGAACTGGGAAAGGAGGAAGTGACCTCTGGGATCAACAGGCAGCCCAGGGCAGGGGGGTGGCACATGGGGGCTCTACAGTCAATTCCCTAACAGGTCTGATATGTGGAACCAGCCCATGGAGAGCAGAGACTACACCAGCCAGGAGAGGAAAGAGTCCCTGTGACCAGAATACCTGTCAAGAACAACTTAAAGAAGGAAAGATTCATTTTGACTTAGGGTTTCCAGGGGTTTCAGCCCATGGTCAGCTGGCTCTAAGGCAGAAATAATGGTGGAAGGTGTGATGGAGGGAAGCTGCTCAGCTCACAGCAGCTGGGATGCAGATCAGGGTGAAGGGGCCAGGGACAAGACATAGTCCCCAAGGGCATGCTCCCAGTGACTGACTTCTTCCAACCTTGCTCAGCTACCTAGTTTCCACCTCCTCCCAGCAGTCCATTCAAATCATTAATCCATCAAATGGATGAACCACTGATGAGGTCAGCACCATGGTGACCCAATCACTTCCCAAGGGCCCCACCGCTGGACACTGCTGCAGTGGGCACCAAGTCTTCAGCTTGGGGGGCTGCGCCAGATCTGAACATGGCCCCTCCATTCTTCCAGAAGCAGTGAGTAGAGGTCTTCAGCAGGAGCAGACTCGGTATCCCCTATCCACAGTGTCTGGGACCAGAAGCACTTTGTATTTTGGATTATCTTCTGATTTTAGAATATCTGCTTATACGTGAGACATCTAGGGTTTCATGGTGTGAAATTTTCCACTTGGCTTGAGGTGTTCAGAAAGTTTCAGATTATGCATGGAACATTCTGATGTTGGATTTTGGGAAAGATGCTCAGCCTGCACCTCCACAAGGTTTGGTGAATGACAGGAGCCTCGGATCTAACATCAGGACGTGTGGACCAGGCCAGGCACAGCGGCACACACCTGTAATCCCAGGCTCCAGAGGCTGAGGGAGGGGGATCCCAAGTTCAAACCCCACTTTAGCAACTTTGAAAAGCCCTAAGCAATTTAGTGAGACCCTGTCTCAAAATAGGGGGCAGGGGGCTGTGGAAGTAGCTCAACAGTTAACTCCAGGGATCAATTCCTGCTACCAAAAAAAAAAAGAAGGAATAGGTGGAGGAGGGAGAAGCAGAGGGGTGGACAGGAGAAGGAGAAAGGGAGGGGAAGGAGGAGAAGGAGGGGAATATGGGGACCAGGATCCTATCAACAGCTCAGAATTCACAGAGCTCAACCACGTAGAGAACTCTAGGTCTCTGGCTCCAGTGAGCAAGTGCCCACCTTGTGTATATGCCGTTTCTGGTGGGAAATGACAGAATCAAGAGCCACCTAAAGACCAAAGCCTCATTCTGTCAGGACTGTGGCCCCAGCCGACACCAGCTAAGCTGGAGCACAGCAGAGTCACAAGGTGCTACCCTGCTTCGGCTCCAGGAAAGCGAGCCTCAAGTCACTTCACTGAAGAGAAAGAGGCAATGGGATAATGAATGCTACTTCTTCAGCCCCAGGGACACAGACATCCACACTCCCCCCACTCCGGTTCAGGGAGAAAGGAATTTGCTGGAGTTTTCAGTGAGGCCTCTGATCAGCGTGGGGACCTGGGTGCAAGAAATGGGGGCCACTTGTTCTGCTTAGCATTTGATCTGCACCGTGCCCCTGTCCTTCACAACACCCCATAGCACGGCCAGCCAGCCACAGGCTGCACAGACCGACGCGGACTTCTTCCTCTGTCATTCTTTCCTGAACCACACAGCACTGTGTTAGGCATTGTCAGTGATCCCAAGGTGACTGAAGGATTGCAGGAGGATGAGCTGAGTCAGGTGCAAATGCAGCCTTTTTTATCAGTGACCTGGACGCTGTGAAATTTGGGATCCACAGGGTTCCTGGAACCAGTTCTTGAGGGAGGCTGACAGCACTTGGTAGCCCCACTTTGCAGATGGGGACACTGAAGCCCAGCAATCCCTGGCTCTCCCAAGGGTGTGTCGGACCCCGATCCTAGCTGTGCTGGCTCCAGCTCAGTACCACCTCATTTAGAGCTGCCGCTGGACAGGAGAAGCCACAACAGCCTCTTCTCCACGGTGACAGGCACCCAGAAGGCCAGCCAATGGTTCTTCCCAGTGCCACCAGACTGGCACTGTTGTGTTCTCCATTTCGCAGATAGAAGAACTATCCCATGGGGAGGTCGCACAACTAGACCAAGGCCTCACAGGCCAGCTGTGAGAGGTCAAGCCACCACCTGCACATGCCAGCCTGAGAGAGAGCCTGCTGCAAACCTCAGCACAACAGACCTCAGGGTTCAGGGCCAGGACGGGGCGGTCTGGATTGTGCAGCTGCAGGAGGGGCTCACTCTAGGGGTGGCAGGATGTCCTGCCCGCTGTATGTGGGTTCTCAAAGGCCAAGTCTGAGGCGGCTTCCTGGTGCAAATTGTGCTTAGGAATGCCCCGGGACACATCCTGTGGAAGGAAGAACACAGGAGTGGACAGAGCAAGGAAAGGGCATGCTGGGCACAACACAGGGACAAGTTCAGATGTCACTTGTGTGAGGGTGTGAGCGGGAGGTGTCTGATTGGCCAGGAGCGCTCTTGCACATGGTGATTCTCCCACTTTGAACCTCCAACATCCGGAAGGCAAGAAGGGCAGGGACCATGAGGAGACAGGTGCTTTCTTCTAAACATCTGAGCCTGGAGGCGGGACGGTTTCTGGGCATAGCGCAGTGCTTCCCAGGACCACACCACCTAGCGAGGAGCAGAGACTTTGGTGGCAGCCTGGTGACCCTAACCCACAGTGGCCCGCTGGGTGTGCGCTGTGTGATGCCAAGCTCTGTTGCTGTGCTTCTCTTGGGTTTTTCATTTAGGCTGATAAGTGACACCAGCCAGTACTGTTTATTCTCTCCTACTGTCCTTGGTGGGCTTTGCCATCAGGCTCCGTTCCCAGCCGGTGAGCTGCCCCTCCACTCTGACTCCACCTTGCCTGGCTCCGCAGTGATCCTGACCCTTCCTCTCCACCAGCAGAGGTCACTCTAAGGACGCTGGAGGCAGCGGCTCCACTTCCTGGCCCTGCCTGACCTCCCTCCGCATTTCTTTCCCTTTCTTTCCCATGGGGCTGGCTGGCATACTGCACTCCCAGCAGGGCTCACCTGCCAGGGAGAGGGTGGCTTCCAGGGACAGCTCAGTAGGCCCCTCAACAGGTGGGACAGCAGCTCCCAACCCATGCTGCCTCCTGCACTAGCTTGTGACCCCTTGTCCATGGGTCCTGTGTCAACAAGCATGGCTACCGTGGGTCCCTCCTGCCTGGGGCACTCTCCTTCAGGGCATTCCTTAGACCCCTCTCACCTCTACACAACAGATAAACCCCTGGAAAGTCGACAAGCATGGCTACCGTGGGTCCCTCCTGCCTGGGGCACTCTCCTTCAGGGCACTCCTTAGACCCCTCTCACCTCTACACAACAGATAAACCCCTGGAAAGGTAACAGCACTTCACAACACTCCTGCCTTGCTCACATGATTGTGGCTACTGTCCCCTGGACTGGCCCTGATCAGCACACAACGGGTACCAGGAGCAGCCTCAGCAGACACTCAGAACCGACCTGCTGTGCTCCTCAGCTCACTGCTGGTGGAATGTGGGCCGCTGGTGCTCAGAACTAAGAACTCAGAGTTAACCAAGCTGCCTCCCTCGTTGGACAACCAAGGCCAGTCCTTGCGAGCCACAGCAGCTGCTGGGCTGGGATAGTTACAGCAGCGTGTGGGTTGTCCTCTGAGCATTCCTCCTGGCTGCAGGACAGAAAACAACACTCTGGTCTGTGAATGCTCAGTACGCCCCACAGCAGGAGCAAGGAGTGAAGGGACAGCATTCCAGGAAGCTTCCCCCCGCCCCCGTGTCACAGAGCTAGTGATGCTGAAAACCAAAGCATAGCTACATTGGTTGAGAGTAACAGTTAAATTCATAGTCTTTCTGGTGTCCCACAGCAAAGCTAGGGCACTGATGGGGAAGGATGGAACCATGGAGGCTGGAGGGGCGCTGACGGGGAAGGAAGGAACCGTGGAGGCTGGAGGGGCATCGGGTTGGACCCAGATGCAACTGGTGGACAGCTCCTCACGTGACTCTAAGCCTCCACTGCCGGAAACAGTCTGACCCAGTGTCACAGAGGTGACTCCTCCTTTGAAAATCTGGGGATATCCTCATGGGAATAGAGCCCTGGAGAAGGAGGCTCATTCTCCAAACCCACAACCAGCCTCATTGCCACTAGCCTGTGGCTATGGCCAAATTACAGCAGGATCCAGAGCAATGACACACTGTCCAAGAAAAACAGCTTATGGACCCAGAAAACGAGCAAGGCTTTTCTAATGTGCATCAGCAGAAGTGTGGGAAACGTGTGGACGTGGACGCCAAGGTTGTTCCACCAAGGGAGGCAGAACTCTTCCCTAGAGCAGGCCACATCAGCCCACACAGGTGGCATCACAGGAGGGCCTGTGTGACGCTCTCACTTGGCAGCTTATTTGACTGCCTGAAGGACCCTTGAACTAGAAATTACTTACGTGGGTGTCCCTGGCACGCGGGAGACTGCCAGGCACAGGGAGAGAGGGAGGGACATGTGGGAACAGCTGTGATGTAGCAGAACCCAGCAGCACCCTCCACTAAGGCCCCAACACAGCATCAGGAACACCTTGGGACCATGCTCCTTGCAAGCAGGTGGCTGCTACCAGTGAGGTGGGCTCTCTGACCAGCAGGGATCGTGGGTTCTCGTCAAAGGCAAGGGAGACACATATGCCAAGGCAGGGAAGCAGGTAAGTGCTGGTAACCAAGACACCTTGGTCCTCAGGGGTCTTTGGCAATGGCCAACTGAACGTGGTAGCCCTAGGATTACTAACTGACCAACAAGAAAACAACTTCTGGTCTAGGCGCCAAACACCTGACAGTGACAGGCTCCCTCCCAGTCCCTGGCTGAGACCCCTTGGCTGAACGGGAGGCTGGTGCCACCAGGGAGCATGTGCATGAGCCTGTCCAGGCCTCCAGGCATTCTCCAGGGCCTCAATGAAGCTGGACACAGGCACCCGACACAGGCACCCTGGCTCCACTGCAAAGCTGGGCAGCACAGGGCGATGAAGCACCCTGGGGCTCCACTGGGCTTTGCTCCCTCTCACCACCTTGGCTCCTGGCCAGGGTTCCAGCACCAGAGCAGTTACCTGGCTGCGTTCTACAAGTGCCCTAGGCTTCCCCAAGAGCTCAGCTCCCCGCACCACACCAGATGCAGGCAGCTGCACAGCACTCTGGGGGAGCCCGCCTGCTGCTACCAGAGGCCCCGAAAGGTCCACACCATCCCCTGCGGGCAGCCTCCCTGGAAATTTCCTCACCCCTCCCCCAGCAAGCAGTTTCCTGCCCACCAGCTGTGGCCACTCAAATGTGAACCACTGACCCAAGGCAACCCAACAAATTCCCACCCTGGAGTAGGCTGCAAGCTGCATCGAACTTTCAGGTTATCTGCTCCGGCACTGAATGAGCCTGCAGGAGACACAGTCGGGGGCCTGACAACTCCTGTGCTAATCTCACAGGACACAGTCACCGCACTTTCTCAGCGTCCTTGTCTGTCTCCTGGGGCCCTGACAGCACCTGAGCCTGGGAGCTATGGGGTTTACATGGCTCACAGCTCTGCACGTGGGAAGTCCAAGGCTGGGCAGCTGCAGCTGAGCAGGGAACAGACAGCCCCGACTCATGGCAGAAAGGGGACACAGGCCATGCAAGACATGCAGCTCAGGCAGCCTCACTCTGTCACGCCCCACTGTCATGGTTGACTGACACAGCCCCCGTGTTAGTCCCAGATGCCTCCCACGAGGTCCCTAGGGACACAGGCCACCTCTGAAACCACAGCAGCACTCTCCTGGGACAGGCATGCAGCCTCTGCATCATGGTGCTCCCCGACAGCGTGGGGTCAGGCTTCGGCTCCTCTTATAGGGAACATGCAAGCGTTCTGTGGCAAGGACTAAATGCCACCTCCAGGGAACGGCGGCTGCCATGGTCACGGACCAAGTGCCATCTTAAGTTAGTTTCGATAAAGTTAGAGGTTCCTAGGAATCTGTCCCTTGTAAGTCGTATACGACAGACAAACAAAATGGGCAAGAGTGACCAGCACGTCTTTTTGCTTGAGTGGCTCCCAAGTTTATTTTTCTTTAGGAAAAAAGCATCTTCGGGCTCCACCGCTGCCTCCTGTTGTCCACTTGCGGCTTTTACAATAAACCTCTGCTCCTTGTGCAGACCCCTTCTCTCTGCAAGTCCTAGTGGTCACTGTCTGGCCTTACTCGTCCTCAGCCTGCCTCTTCCACCCAGGGTCTTCTCATGGCCTCCTCCTGCATCTGCCATCCTCCGTGTTCACTTCAGTGTCACTGTCCCTGTGCTGTTAGGGCCACATGTATACTGATCACGGCTGGGTCCTGTGGTTCAGTATGGTAAATTTTTCCCTCCTGCCAGGACTATGTCTGTGTTTCAACCCCACACCTGTCTAAACCTTTCCTCAACAAGTCCAGAGGCAACAGGTGTTCTCGGAGCTTGCATCCAACCTAGACCAACTCCGTGCACAGCTGGGGCCTTGCCTCTCTGCTGGGTCCCCACTTCCCGTGTGCCGTGCCTCCTCTATTCTTGGCCTACTCCTCTAGTAACCACCTATGAAGGTGTATGGAGTGTAGACCTTCCAGGGCCCACAAGTCTCCCAGCGTGACTTAACCTACCTGCAAATAATTCCCCTACAGAGGTCTGGAGGGAAAAGTTCCATTTCTCTAGTTTCCGACGTGGTATGGAAGCACTTGTTATTCTGGACTGCTCTTTCTCTCCAGAAGCTCCCTGGCATTCTCCAACTCCATAATGAAGTGTCAGCAGAGGGCTTTCCCTTCCAATTGCGTCAACCCTGGTTCATTTTCAGAGTCCTGTTTGCCGGAAGCCACTGCTGGACGTGTGAGACCCAGCCTTGGCCACAGCAGCAGCATCCTCTGCTCTCTCCTCTGAGGCTGCTGAGTCCACGCAGGAGATGCCTCCGCTTCCCTCCCTGCACGAGGAGATCACACGTGCTGAAGGCTGACTGGGCTCACCCGTCTCCCCAGGCTGGAGGAGGCACAGTCACCCAGCACGTGGGAGTGGGGTCTGGCACTACCCACTCCACGGCCCTTGGGGTCTCTGATTCTTGTGCAGTCCCACTTTTTCTTACACTGATGTTTTCTCAAGGGGTGCTAAGTCAACTGCCACTTATCTATTTTCTTGAAAGGGTCCTGATTTTGTTGCTACTTTCAGTCATCCTGGTCAACCTATGCTTCAACACCAACCCAACCATTTCAGTGGGATTTCAAGGAGCCTTGGGGGAAAACGCTGCTTGAGCTCTGGGGACCTAAGTGTCCAGCCCAGGGCTAAGAGTCCCGGTGTCCTGGATGGAGAGAACTGATGGTGAATGGAAACGCAACGTCTCACAAACCTGGTGAGGCAGAGAGAGGCCATGTGTGACAGAGACTGGAGTGTGGGGCGAGGCTCTGGGTGAGCCAGGAAAGAAACATCTGACGTGGAAGAAACAAGACACATCAAGAAGCCACTGCAGGATGTACAGACAGCTGGCTTTATTCAGATAATTCATTCTGGGGTTCATCCCAAATCTCCACTCCTCCACTCCACAGCACACAGACAAAACATGGCACACAGAACAAGGGCCAGCAACAGCACTGCTGGGGTCTCCATCACCCCCACCCCGAGAGCACTGCTCAGCAACACTGGCTGAGAGCTGTGGGTTGCAAATACACGCAGGCCACAGCCCTTTTCAAATCAGAAACTTCAGGTTGCTGGGTAGTTCAAGCCTGCACGCAAAATCTGGGTACCCACGGGGCCCAAGGCCTCCCTCCAGGCATGGCACCTGCCCAGAGCCAGGCCATCTTGAACTGTGCACACGAACATTTCACACGGCCCACGCTTCTACCACCAGATACAGTCCAGGAAATTAAGGCATTTGGGGGGAAACAGAAGGGAAAAAAAGCATTTATTGAAGTTATGGTAACATCAAAATGTCCATCATACTTGTGAAAGCTCTTAACCAGGCACAAAGGCAGAAGCAGTCGTGGTCCCAGCCTCCGCGGGTGAACACATGCTCATCACCAAAGCAGACAGGAGACAGCTACGGGAGCATCTCCCAGCCCGTCCATGCCTTCACGCCCAGCACAGCAGGGCACAGCAGGGCAGTGCTGGCCAAACTACAGCTGCAAACCTCCATCCTGCACGTGGATAGCTGTGCTCACAGTGTCACATTCAGACAGGACTGAAGCACATTTGCACACTACCTGGTACATCTAAGACCTTGAAATCAAAGCAACCTAAAGAAGGAAAAGACCCTGAGCAACACAATAAGGCAAGAAAAGTCCCTCCCGCCACCCCATTCATGCCAAGAATGGGTGGCTTTACCCACTACACACCGCTGTGCACGCCACGGTCTACGTGCTCCCGCTGGGGACTCCTCCTGGACAGGACAGAGACCCACTATTCACACATGCACATCGATTCCTTTATCGCACACCAGGGAGTCTGGGTTAGAGCGAGGAGGAGGCAAATGAGGTGTTAAGGGAGCAAGGGGGAGAGAGAGAGGTCCTGCGGTACAGAGGTACTTCCAGGAGCGCGACCTACACGACGTGGGATCTAGACCCCAGAAGTCAGGCCTGGTTACTGAGTGCCTGACATGGTAGGCAGATGCACAAGAAGGCAAAAGCCAGAAGCCAGAGTCTGTAGGCCCAGCGCCAGCAGGCCCACATTTGGCACCATCACCGGCACCCAGGGGTGCCCTGGGCTCCCAGGGCCTGAGGGAAGGGACAGTATGTCTTGAGAGGCCACACCAACTTCCTGTGTCTTGCAGGGATCTGGGTGGCCAGAGGCCCAGCGCAAGGAGTGTGAACTTCCTCGGGCCAACAGGGCGAGCTCATGCAGCAGCAGCGCTGCGACACCCTTCTCCAGCAGGGAGGGAGATGCAGACACGCACTGCGGCTCTGCAGTTTCCTGAACTTCAGCACTGCAGAGACCAGCACACTCAAGAAACCCTGGGCACTGACCAAGAACAGCTGAAGCTTGCTCCACAACCCAGAGAATTTTACAAAGCAACACCCTCTACCACCTTCATTGTACAAAAGGACATTTTATCATCCTATCAGAAAGGACATGACTTCAGAATAAAAGACAATCCCTTCTCACCTGGACAGGGCCCTCACATGACTCCAGCCGCCTGCCACAGCTCTGGGTCAAGCTGGAGCTTCCAGTCACAGGCTCTTCCAGCCCTGTCACTAACTCAAATGCACCTCCATGAGGAGGAGGGACAAGAGTCATGACAGTGACTCATGGGTGCAAACTACCCCTACTCAGTGCTTGCAGCCTGGGGAGAGGCAAAGCAGATGACTTCCCACTCCACGGAGTCACCACTGCTCACAGGGACCTGCCTACGGCCACATGGACAGCCAGGGCACAGGCTGGAGGACTCTCAGCCCACGTCTGTTGTAAGTTTGTTTCTCTCTTTCACAGATTTTTTTCTTTGAAGAATCAATTCACAGGAGGAGGAGGAAAACTTAAATTTATGGCACTTATGCCCGAAAACAGAAACACAGTCAGTGTTAGGAAACTGCTAATGACTGTTTAACAAGGACACTTAGAGCAAGCATCACTGTCGTGAACGCTTTTCTGAAATAAGGCAGACTATAAACACATAACTGTATAGAAAATACAGGTAAAATGAAAAGTCGGAGAATGTGAGGCACTGATGGGTTTGGAAAGAGATCTAAAACCTTTACCCAGGATCCAAAGCTGAATCCTCAGAAGTGTCCATGCTGCCTGCCACCCCATCTGCTCACAGCAGCCACAACTCGACAGACAAGACTGTTCAGGGGCCAGCAGCTAGCCCTGAGCTGGGGACAACACTCCAGCTTGCCCCTCTGGGCCCCCAGCCCCTCTCCCAGCTTGCAGTCAGGAGGCAGCAGACCCATCAGTTCCACATATCCTTGCTACATGGCTGCAGATGCCCAGGGCTTAGAAAAGTGAATTTAGGGAGTGCTCAGATGCAGAGAGCTGCTCTTTCCTGCCTCCTAGCCCAGACATCAGAAGAGAGAGCTCTAGTAAAGTGAATGTAACTAAACGTGGAGGATGGCCTTCTCTGCTACCAACACTTCCCAGATTCAGGTTTGGCAGCTATGAAGTCTCAAACAAAAGGCTGAACCTCAGAGTGGCTGGGACTCCAAAAATCTCAGCAAAGCCCTAACCAATGTAGACCTGTCTCAAAATAAAAAGGGCTGCGGATTAGCTCAGTGGTAAAGTGCTCCTGGGTTTGATCCCCGGTACCAAAAAATAAATAAATAAATAAACAAACAAAAAGAGCTGTGACCCTGGCCACTTGCAGACCAGCCAGGGTACAACACATGCCAGGGGTGGGCCATTATCCAGGCTCATTCTCAGCCCAGACACATTAGCTCCCTGGCCCAACCATGAGGCTCAGTTTAGTCCATTCTTCTAGAGACCGTGGGAAGACGGTTCAATAACCCAGAAACCATCCCTGGGCTGAGTGAGGGCGTGATATCCGCCACATGTGCCCAGGCCCTTGCTCTGAAAGCCTTCAGGGTTCCAGTGTGCAAGGGACTCCTGCACAGGCAGCTTTCCCAGGGGCTGCTCTCCAGGTCTGAGGACAGAGCCACCCTCCCACCATGGATGGTGAAGCCTCAGTGCGTGATGAGCCCTGGTACACCTGGCCTGCGGGTCTTCTCATAAGCCAAAAAGCAGAACCGGAAACCTCACCAGGAAACCAGGAAAGGGCTCCATGTGGGGTCAGTTAACTACCCACTCCAGAAGGCACTCTGACAAACCATGGCCAACCCATCTCCAGTGACAAGAGGCCCCTACAGAATGGACAGTCTACATGCAAGAGGCTCAAACGTTCCTATAAACCTTTCCTAACTCACAAAAAGCTCCTGTCCTAGCCACGGTCCAACTCTCATCCTAGTCCCACCTTAAGTTCCTCAAAGAACACAGCTGACCCCTCTCCTGGGCTGCATTACCTACCTGCAGCACATGGCTCCAGCTGTCACGACCCTCAGCTCCTACCTGCCCTTCCTCTCCTCCCTTAAGAGAGCTCTCCCAGTCTGACCTGAGCCCAAGTCCTGCACAGGCCTCAGGAACCTGGGCCAGCTCTTAAACTACATCCCTGCAGCTGGGTAAAGGCTGCAATGACTGGCTCACATGCTGGCTCCTCTCCCTCAGAGCTGCAGGGGTCCACACACGGCTCAGCAGGGTGCTGTGGCACAGCTCACCTCTGACACCTGAGGTGGGAGGCGCAATTCCATCCTTGGGCTGCAGAACATAAGGGCCACATGTCACCTGTCTGGGCAGCTAAAACACAATGGTGCTACGAATTAATAAAATGTCATTAGTTTAATTTTTATAAGCTAGATTTTTCATATGGCAGAAATTCTAAACACATTTAAAATCTGTTTGTTCCTGAACATTTCTGAAGTTTAGAATCGCCAGAAACCCAAAGAATAGTCCTCAGTGACATTTCACTGGGAACAATGGTGGGAATGCTCTGAAGCTACGGCTTGGACTATCAATGACCCTCACGCCTGGCTGCACACCCTGAGCAGGAAGCAAGCCCCACCCAATGAGCCAGAGATACCTACAGTGAAGTCATCTCAACTACCAACTCTGGGCAGGTGGAAAAAGGCTTCTGGCCTCGCTGCTCTCCCCTTCCTTAACCTCTAGGTGCCCTACTACGGCAGCTGGGTCCAAAAGGTGGAGGGCAATCAACCAACACCAGCAAGCGAAAGCTTGGAAACCCCAGAGGACCACGGGAACCCTCCCCCTCCTGGTTGTGCAGGGGCTGAGGATAGCACCTTGGGTGCTTCTGACTCTAACTGGCAGTGAATGCTGTTGGGATGGTCCTTATCTAGATGTAGGCAGTCATCTCCTGGCTGGTTCTGGGGGGCCTCCTCATCAACCACAGTCTGGAAGCTTCCTCAAGTGAAATGGCAGAAAACTTGTGACACCTGTTGGCATGATGCCAGGCTCGGAGGTGAGAACAGGCGATATGCTGTGGCTGCCACGCCCAGGTAACAGAGAGGGCTGTGCAGCCAGGAAGCCACCCTGAGAGGACAGCTCACCAGGAGAGCATGCTGAAGTGGCAGGAAGCAGACGTGTGAATGCACAAGCCAACCCCAGGAGCAGAGAAAACAAACTAGCAACTTCACGAACTGCATTTCTGTTCCCTACTGCATTTTTTTTTTAACCAAAACTCCGTTTTCATTTAGATATTAGGTTTTAATAGAACAATTAAACTGCAAAGTAGAAAATAAATAGAAGCACAGTTCTGGAAAGTGCTAGGAGTCTTCCCTCCTGGGGATATCAGCAGGCCTCCAGTTTCATCCACACCTGCCCACACTTCATAGCCCATTTCATCAATATGCAATTGCAAAATTCCAAAACATAAGTATTTAGGAAGAACAAAACTAAGTTTTGTATGAGCCTCTCAGTTGACAATGACCCAAGGTCTGATCGGTGGCCCCAGCACCTGAGGTGAATGTCACCAGCAGTCGGCAGCACAGGGTGGTCCATAGGGTGCGAGAACAGCGTTGTCGGCTTCCACTCCACCACCTGCGTCTTCTACTCGTTTGCGAGACGCAGCATCAGCTTCCACTCCACCACCTGCATCTTCTACTGGTAAAGTAGGAACTTTTTAATGGGGTCCGGCAGAGGCAGCAAGGGGATCAGATGAAGTCGGTATTTGCCAAGCGCTCTTCTCACGGCCACCCGACACAAGCTCAGCAAGGTCCTGGGAACACCTGGAGAGCCGTAGCAGAAAGGGAGACCAAGGAAGGAAGGTTAATTCCTACGCTGACTCAGAAGGCTGGCTGTGGCTGCCTGCAAAACCACACTAAGGCCACACCAGCTTCCTCCTCAGAGCCAGGCAAGCTGCCTGGGGAGCTGGTCTCATCCACCAGGGGACCTGCTCACTGGGACAGCAGCTCCTCTCTCTGCTATGCTGAAAGCCCTAGACAAAAAAATAAGAGCCGCCCACTGAAGGCCCTGCAGGGGTAAGGGACTGACCCTCCCTGGGGAGTCCCAGGCATTCCATGGGAAGTGGGGGTATGGGCTGAGTAGTATTCAGGCCATGAGTTCACGAGGGGTGCAGGCTCTAGGTTGAAAGGCAAGGCCAAGGGGCTGGAGTGGTGATGGAGCACTTGCCTGGCATGCACAAGGACCTGGTTCAAACCCCAGCACCACATACACAACTAAATGTCAGAGAAACAAAGGCCAGATGGAAAAACAAAATAAAAACAAAATTGGTTCTCTATCCATCCTTCCTCCCTCCCTCCCTCTCTCCCTCTCCCTCTCTCTCTCTCTCAAAAAAGAGGCATAGCCAAGTTCCTGCCTCGGTAGGGTAGGGGGGCAAGTGGACATGAATCTTTACTCTCTCAGCACAGTTCCCAACCTACCACAGCCAAAGCACGTTGCAATGAACTGACCTATGTGAATCCAACAACAAAAGGCTAGGAGAGGAAAGGGGCTGAAAAACAGTCCTCAGCTAGGTCACTCCAGAGGCAGCAGCAGGTCAGAGGACAAGGCCAACTTCTGAGACCCAGAGAGGGCGCTCAAGGCCAAGCCACAGACCACTCCCAACTCTGCCATCTACTCAGTCATTCAACCTAAACTAACGGTGACTGAGTGGACTGAGTGGACTGAGGAAAGGGATGTGAGGAACCCTGGAAAGTGGGCTTGCAGTTTTGCTCATCCTAAAACCATGTGAAAAAGAAATCAATGCCTCTAACCACAGAACAGAGCAAAGGGGCAAAGAGAGTATAATTCTAGAAACTTTGAGAACATATTTGCACATTCATGGACTTCGCATTACTGCTCCTGGCATCTAGGAACTGCATAGGAGACCAATCTGAACAGCCATTCTGGAAAACTCTAGTCCCAGCTGAGGATTTTGGCCAAGTGCTTAGCTGGGATCTATTTGGTTTTATTTTGGTTTGGGTTTTGTTTTTTAAAAGAGAGGGGACAGTGAGCGAGAGAGAGAATCAACTGCATTTAGTTTATTATATGCCTTCTGTTGCTCTGACACTGTCGTGTACTTTGTTGTGTACGTGGGGTGTTGGGATAGGAACCTACGTCCTTGCACTTGCCAGGCAAGGGCCATAGCCTCTGGGCCACCGCTCCAGCCTACTGTTCTGTTCTGTTTTTAATCTCGCTCAATCAATCCCAACAAACTACTCATCAGAACCAAGCTCAGGCCACTTACTTCTGGCCTCCTTAAAGATCTGCAAGGCCTCGGGGTCCACCTTCCTTCTGCCCCTCGACTCCTGGCCCAGTGAGTCCCACTTCACCAGGTTCAGGTCAGCTCCAAACTCCACCAGCAGGTTCACGAAGGCTGCCTCACAGCCGTGCCGCAGGACGGCGTCCATGACACAGCCAGGGGAGCCCCTGTAGAACTCCTGTGTGTTGACGGGGCCATTGCAGTTGAAGTCAGGGTTCGCCCCGGCCTGCAGGAGCAGCCTGAAGCACTGCAGGTTGTGATAGGCCGCACTGATGTACAGGGGGCAGACCACCAGGGAGGTGAGCCGCCTGGAGAAAGGGGGCTGGGCGTCAGGAGTCAGGTGGTGGTTGACATCGACGTCAGCCCCGTACCTACAGGGAGAGGAAGAGCAGCCTCACAGTGGACCATGCAGTCCACAAAGACCACCCCAGCCACCCTCGGTGGCTTTCACACGGTGACAACGGGAGCTGCAGAATCCAGCCCTCCATGGGAGCAGGCTCTGCATCTGCGGATTCAACCAACTGTGGATCAAAAACATTTGGGACAGAATCGCACTGAACACAAGCAGTCGTCTCCTTTTCGTTATCCGCTTACAATGCAGCACATTTACACAGCACGCACCTTATATTAGGCAGCTAAAGAAAGCCAGAGATGATTGGCAGTCGAGGGGATACGCGCAGGTTCTACGCACACACTCTACTGCTCTCCAGGAGCGACTCAGATCAGCATGCAATGGGGTCCTGGAACCAATCCCCGCAGACACCAAGGGACAACAAAGGCTCATTCCTTCCACCAAACTAAGGCAGCAGGCAAAAGTGGGAAGCCACTCACACAAACTCCTTAGGGCGTCTTTCAGACCTTTACAGATCCAATAATTCCAAAACTGTTTAAACTATTTCAGAGAGAAGAGAAGGAAAACTTCTAAATTCTTCTTATGAAATTAGCACAATAATCCTAAAGCATAACAAAGGTCACATACCAAACAACTACCAACTAGCTTCCTTTACAAGTATCAAGTTACGATTTTTCAATAAGATATGAGCAAAGAACATAACTAAGAAAGCAATCTACTGTGACCTCACAGGGTTATCCCAAGAATGCAAAGCCAGTTCAATATTCAAAACTCCATTCATCTATCCTATCTGTGGAACTATCCTGTCTCCACAGATGCAAAGAAAAGGAGGTGCACGTGAGAAAACTCGACACTCAGGATTTCCTTCAAGTGCTAACACACATCTCAACCCAGAGTCCTCAGGAGCTGTGCGGCCTCCAAGGTGCTAAGCACAAGCAGTGAATGAGCAGTGAATGAGGCAAAGGAGAGCAACCAGGGAACCAGACGCAAAGGAAGAGGCAAAACGCCCCCAGGCCCAGAGAGGCTGGAGCAGTGAGAGAAGGTGTACGGGAGCAGGCAGGAAGGACTGCCACATCTGCCCGTGCACAGACACGCTGAGGATGAAGGGAAGAAAAGAGCCCGCTAAACAGCAAAACCAATCTCAACACGACATTCTGAGCAGACTCAGCAGTTCAAACTCCGCGTGCGGAGATGGAAGACACACTTCAAGTCATGAAAGCAGGCCTGAGAACTGAGAGGCGGAACACTCGCACAATACAACATCGACTGTCCCGAAGCTTGTTTTATAAATGAAAACACCATTCCTGAACTAAGCTGATTACCAAGAGAAATTAATAAACAGCATCCATGGAGCTACATAAACTGCTTATAAAGCTCACTTGGAAGATCAAACAAGATGAAAATGGCACCGAGGGGGAGCAGCCCGACCTCAAGCAAAGCCTGCTAGAAAAGCCAACAGAACAGTGTGGGAGCAGCACTGCACGACCCACAGCCTCCGCACTGCGCAGGGGCCAAGCACCTGTAAGCACCTGCTCAAACAAGCAGGGGAACCGACACAGGCTTTTAACAGGTGTTTTTTGGGAGTAATTAAGTATCCACGTGGAAAAAGATAAAAATAAACCTCTTCACAGCATACACCAGGATAAATTCAAATGGATGAGAATTTAAAATGTAAAGTATAAAATCATGCAGAAACCACAAGAAAGTCTCTATGTAAAATTTGCCTAATGGAGCTGGAGCGATGGCTCAGCGGTTACAGCGCTTGCCTGGCATGTATGAGGACCTGGGTTCAAACCCCAGGTTTGAACACAACTAAGAGAAACAAAAGCCTGATAAAAAATAAAACTGATCCTCTCTCTCTCGCTTTAAAAAAAAAAAAAAAAAAAAGAGCTGCAATTAGGCTGGTCTTAATCCCATGAAAAGATGCTCAACCTCAGTCAGAACAGCAGAAATGCAAATTAAAAGCTGCTAAGATACAATCTCACCTGTCAGATTGGGAAAAATCCAAAGGTTTACTGACCAGGCTTTAAAGAAGCAGGAAGTCTCATCCACAGCTGGGGCAAGGTGAAATGAGCCATCTATGGAAGGGAATCTGGCCCTGCTACCAAAATCACATACACACTTACCCCGACCCATCAATCACACTTCCTGGGATCCAGATTCCCAACACCCATTCACAAAGCTACAGGAAGACACAGCAACGAGGCGGTTCATCAAGGCACTGCCCTCCGTGGTTGAGGACAGAGCACCCACAGGTCCTTCAGGAGGGCCTGGCTGACTGAGGTTCACCTGAGAGCAGCAGCACTGTGCTGTGAAAGGAACTGTGTGCTCAGAACACAGGAGGCAGTGGGAGCAGCAGATGCTGGCAGCATGCGGTGTACAACAGCCTTACACACTGCAACGCGTGCATGCGCAGCGCACATTCACACACATATGCCTATTTGTAACAATGGAAAGATAAACCATAGAACTCGGTAAATGGTTACCTATAAGGGAGGGAGAAAACAGTACAAAGAAGACAAGGTTAGAAGTTAAACCTTTTTAAGTACCCACTGCCTGTGTCACTGCACTCAAAGTTGCCCAGTAAGTGACCATCCACCATTTAAAATTCTCCCAGGCCAAATGCAAACTACCAGTCACATCTACCCTAAACAGGCATCCACCAGCTAGCTACAGCAGGGAGGTCAGAGCCCTGGCAGAGTGAGCAGGGACCTGCTAGGGATAGCCACCTGCCATGGGTGTTAGATCCCAAGTGGGACATGGAGGTACACGCAGGAGGGAAGCACAGGGGACTGGCAACGCACGAAGCATGCTAAGAACAAGGGGACAGGCTCCTCACTGCCAAAAAGCAGGACAAGATTCTGGAAAACAAGAAAACAAGGCTGAACTCTGTGGTTCCAGACTGGACCAGGCATCAAGAGGACCTCCTATAGTGTACAACAGTATGTGCTGGACACAGTACACGTTGTGATCCCAGCATCTCACAAGGCTGAGGCAGGAGGATCACAAGTTTGAGGACAGCCTCCAGGACTTTGAGAGACCCTGTCTCAAAAGACAACTTTTTAAAGGGCTAGGTGTGTGGCTCAGTGGTAGAGCACTCCTGGGTTCAATAAAGGGAGAATGGGAGGAAGGGAGGGAGGGAAAGGAAAAAAAGGAATAAAGAAAGGGAAGAGAGGAAAAGGGAAGAGAAGGGGAAGGAAGGAGGGAAGAGAAGGAAATGGAGAGGAGGGGAGGAGAAGCAAGGGTCAGGGCTAGAATTAGTGCTAGGGTTAGGGTCGGGTAGGGTAGGAAAGGAGGTCACGTGTAACCTCAGCTTGGAGGAAGATCTGCAAACAGCAAAACCCTCAAAGCAGTAAGCGCTCCTACAGTCCAGACCTTGGTTTCCACACACCAGTCTCCACTGAAAGAAACCAAGGGGCCTTGGAGGAAGAACACGTAGGACTGTCACAGGCCAAGTGTAAGATGAGCCTAGAGTATCTTGTTAAATGAAAAAGTAAGGAACTTCTCAAAGGAAGATTGGGAACATGTCAAAAGAACACAGAGCTTGCTTGAAGCAGCTAGTGGTAGCCAAATCTGAGACAACTTGGGCATCAAAATAAATAACTCACTAGATTGTTAGCTCACTGCACACTCTAAGAAGCTATGAGTCTATACTAACATAACCAAATGTGTGTGTACAGAGAGGCTGCCAAGCGCCTCTCAAAACACTAATTAGAAAGGGAAGAAGAATTTACAACAGGAAGCTGCTGGACACGCTAACCAGATCAGAGTGAGGAGCAGCAGCAGTGGGACAGGCTGGAATCCCATGCAACCTGAGAGGAGCAAGGAGAATACAACTCCACTTCTGCAAGCCGCCTGCCCAGGACAAGAGGCTGACTCCAGACTCTGAACACAGCAACATCAGAAAGCCTGCACCTGTTCTCTTGGGCCTTCATTCCCCAGAAAGCCCTGTCAATGTTTCAAAAGCTGTGTTTTCACCCAAGGATGCCCAACATGCAGGGGAAGACAGGACAGCATCACTTCCTTGATGAAAATGGCTGGCCAGCGGTCACAACCTGCCTGGTTGGCACACTCCCAGTGCCCAGAAGAACTTTCCCCTGGAAGCAAAAGCACTGCTTTCAGGCAACACAGGCCTGCGGAGGGGCATCCAAACCAACATGCCATCACGATGATGCTTCCACTGTGAACACAAACATCACCTAGACCAGACACTTAGGAGTGACTCCAGCACAGTGAGACCCACTCAATGCTCCACTCCACATCCCTCCCGTGAAGAAAAGGAAAACGAGACTTCACAGAGGTCTCCCTCCTCATCCTCAGGGACACATCTTCCAAAAGGTTCCTAGCCTGGGCAGTATGAAAGTCTGGTCTTAGCTGATCTGTGGGAGAGACAGGCTTTCATCCACTCAGAACGACATGTGGGATGGGATCCAATTCACTGCAATCTTGAATATTTTACAAACTCCCCTATTGCTTTTAACATCTCAGGCAAGCAAACACTGGGATGGTTCAACAAATCAACAAAACTTTTGCACATACAGAAATACCACTCCTTACCATCCATTCTACAAAACCTGCAATATACATCAAAGAAACTTAAAGTAACAAAACGGTGGTTACCACGGAAAACTACAACAGTAAAGAGGAGAGCCCTGCCTATGGGAGAAACAGCGCAAGCAGGAGCCAAGTGCAGATGACATTCAGATATCACATGCTCAGTAACTCAACCATATCACCCCATTTCCCAAAAATCAATCATCTGGGAATCTGGAACGCAGAAAACTTTCTAATAGAGGATATGCTCTTGGTACCTCATTGTCAAAGCAGCGCCCTGTGCTCCACCGTGGTGGGTTTCCTCAAGGACACCTGCACTTGCACGTCTTGTGCTCAAGCATACAGGCAACGCAGCTGTGCACGGTGAGTAGAATGAAAAACCCTAGCAAATTTCTGCAATGGCTGGCTGACCTACTCAGAAACATTTCCCAACATGACGATGGCTTCCGAGACACAAAGATTCAGAGCAGAGGCCGCTAGAAATCCTCTCCAAGAGCAAAAGGTCTCAGCTGTGTCACCCTCTCATTCAAAGCCTCACACTTTGCAGTCTTGCCAGCCAAAAGTCAACTCGACAGTCACTTAGCACACGACCCTTTGATGGAATGACCGCATCGGGCACCAGGCAGAAGGAAGGCCAGGTCACTGCTCATTTGACCCTCCTGCCGGTAGCCTCTCACAACAGAACCCACAGATACAAAACAGCTACACCGAGAACCAGCTACCCACACTGCACCTGCCCAACCAGAGCGATCCACCAAAAGCAGGTGTGACGCCAAGTTGTCACTGGAAACATGATAAATGAAACTCAATCTGGTGCAAAAAACAAAAATGAAAGTACAATTAAGACTGCAGACCTCCTAAAGCAGCAAAGGGGAAAGCAAAGAAGACACCATCGCAGAACAAGGCACCAGCGCTTGCCTCTGATCCCAGCTATTCGGGAGGCTGAGGAGGGAGGATGGTGAGCTCAAGGCCAGTCTGGAAAACTTAGGAGACCCTGTCACAAAATACAGCAAAACAAACAAGAGATATCAAATAAAAGAAACAGCTAAGAAATAAAACAATAACAGAATAGGCCCTGGCATGAGCTATGGCAATAACGTTAACTACATTAAAAGACAAAGAATTCCAGTCAAATAATTCTATTTGAACACAGAGAATTACTTAACCTCAACAAGATTACAACTAAATACTATATAATGTTATGTAAATGAGCCTTAAATGAAACTAGTAGCGTCACATGAGCAACTTCATGAGTTCAGTAAGCATCAAAATTTTCAAAGCAAGTCTGACAGACCAGCGAAACTGACAAGACTGTGGTTAGAGACTTCTCAGCTTTCTGGCAGCACCAATGGCAAAAAAAGGAGGAATTCTGAATAGAACGATTTAGACTAACAAACTGCACCACGCAAATGAAGCTCCCAGTCATGTGCTTTGCTCAAGTACCCACAACACTGCAGTTTGCCTTTAATAAATATTAATAAATTTGGAAAGTATCCAAAACGGAAATTATATTACCTGAGCATAATACGATAAAACCATAAAATAATATCACACCTCCTCCTTTAGAAATCTAGACCAAAGAGGAAATCAACTTTGGTTATTTAAAAAATAACAACTTCAGTTTTAAAAAAATTTTTAAAAAGGAAGTTTAGAGAACATGGCCAAAGTTATAATCAAAGGTAAATGATAGGGGCTGAAGCGGTGGCTCAGTGGTTACAGTGCTTGTCGGGCATGCGTGAGGACGCAAGTTCAAACCCCAGCACCACACACACAATGAGTGTCAGAGCAACAAAAGCCACATGAAAAACTAAATTTAAAAAATTGATTTTTTTCCTCTGTCCCTCTCTCTTTAAAAAAGAAAAAAAAAGGCAAATGATAACCTTGAATGTTTACATTATTAATCAAGAAAAAAATGAAAAAAGTGCTCAACTCAAAAAGTTAGGAAAAATGAAGATTAAAAAGTACATACTCAGGCTGGAGCGGTGGCTTGGCAGTTACAGCACTTGCCTGGCATGCGCAAGGATGCCAGTTTGAACCCCGGTACCAGGTACACAAGGAAGTGTCGGAACAACGAAAGCCACGTGGAAAACCAAATAAAACTGAATTCTCTCTTTCATTGTCCCTCTCTCTCTTAAAAAAAAGCATATACTAATGAAACAAGCAGAAAAACGAGAACACAGCTAAGGTAAAAGTCACTTTATTAGAATACTAACCAACACCCGCGCACTCTCACCAGTCTAACGTTTAAAGAGAGAGGAAGCAAGTGCAGGAGGAAGGAGTACGAAGGTGGCTGCAGGGGCTGGCAGGGAGACGGCCGTGCCCAGCAGCAGGCTTGAGGGCCCGCAGTACTGACCTGATGAGGGCCTGCAGGATGTCGGCCCTGCCCACTCGAGAGGCATGGTAGACTGGGGTGCTGCGGTGGTGCCGGCTTCCGTTGGGGTCAGCACCAGCTTCGAGAAGGATCTGGGCACTCTCCAGATGCCCATTCACCACAGCCACATACAGGGCGGTCTGTCCCTTTACGTCCACCAGGTCCACCTCGGCCCCCTTCCGGATAAGGAAGTCCACACAGTTCCCGTGGCCTGCAGTGGCGGCAATCCGCAATGGCGTGCAGGGGAGCCAGCCACAGCACCAAACAGACTTCTCGTTGATGCGGCTACAGGGGAACACAGGGAGCTTGTGAGAGGTGTCCCCAGGATCGCACTGGCAACGTGACACAAAGACTGTCTGAGGGGACACTCACTGTCCAACCCTCAGGTTTAACAATGCCTTCCACTTTCAACCCTTGACCCTGGGGCCCGGGCAGGGCAAGATACGGTAGGCACCGAGATCCCTTTCTGGAGATGAAGAAGCCCTAGGCTCAGGCAGAATGATCAGCACCAGAAATGAGATTTCCAGTTCAAAGCACTTTCCTTACAGAGTGCCTGTGGGAATCCAGGTCGGGGGCCTGAGGCTCCCTCACCAGTCACAGCCTGTGAAGGCCTAAGGCTGAGGCTCTCTGTGACCACTGCCCCCTCACAGTGCAATAGGAGTCGCTAAGATGGCGTGGCTGGCAGCAGGACAGGGTCCAGACTCAGCACTCAGGAAGTGTGACCATTGGACAACACCACTTACGCTATCCACTGACCCTTCAGGTTAGCAACGGAGGGGCAAGTACACCTCTGAACAAAGCTCAGGAACCCAGAGCGCTGAACCAGAGACTCGGAAACATGTGATGGCAACATGTCCCCAAAGCAGCCCTCAGGGCTCCTCCTTCAGCTGCGTACCAGCTTGCACGGGTCAATGAAGTCCAGGAAGGCTCCAAGAACTCATCACCAAAGAAATGAAGAGCAACGGGAAATATCTCAGGAGATTCACTGAACCAGAGAGTAAGAAAGAAAAAAAAAGGTGGGGGGATACACAGAAAAGCAATATGGAAATACCTGGCACCACTCCACATCACATCTGCCAGTTTAACTAAGGCAGGGGTGTGCAAGTCATTCACATTTAGTAAGTTAAAAAGTAGATATTTTTCTCATACTGGTATCTGCTCTGATGAAAAAACACCAAGACACTGGAAGAAGGAGAAGAAAGGACGCCCTCCTGGACCACTGTGCCCTTCTCTCAGGAACCATCAACAGAAAAGCAGCAGGGCTGTCTCAGCACCTGGGCAATCCCATCGAATCACAGCCACCCGGTCCTCAAGTGGACGCAAGACCCAGACACAACACAGGGGTTCTGAGGGGCAGTTGAGTTTAAACACAGTTGGGACTCCACCCCCCACACAGGAAGAAGGCAGGTAACACTGCAGAGAAGACAGGCTGGCTGCCCTCCCGGTGTCCTACACAGGACTCAGGACTGGCACAGCCGGGAAAGCACCCTACATCCTTGGGGTGAGGACAGTAACCCAGAGGAAGACTGCAGACCAGAGAGCAGGGGAGGAGAGAGGACCAAAGGAGAGCAACTGAGGAAGGTGGCTCGGGGTGTACAGGACACTCAGGAGAGCAGGGCCACTGCTGAAGAGGTAACACTGCCACCTTCAGAAACAGCACTGAGAAAGGTCATGTCCAGACAGGGCAGAAGCTGCCAGAAAACAAAGGTCAACGAAGGAGCTGCACCTGCACTCAGACCCCTTGCCCTTCCCACTACGCTGATCAAGCTTCCCCAGTCCCAGTCTCTTTTTTCCCAACCTCTGAAACTGGAACGTGTCCCTCTGAGCATCAGGGCTCAGTCTGAAGCAAACCCTGAAGCATAGATTCACTGTGAGAACCCATAGCAGGCCAGGCAGCAAAGCTCACCTCCGGTAGTTCTCCTCTTGCAACAGGTTCCTGAGGGTCTGGAGGTCCCCCACGTAGGCTGCGTCATGGAGCCTTGTGTCCTCACAGTGCTCCAGCGGATGGTCACAAAACTGCTCCCTCAGCCACTCCTTCAGATTAGGACCTGCGCTGGAGAGAGGGACCCCTGTCAGCACTGGAGACCTCGCCAGGGCCAACCAGAAGGCGACACCGTCTGCACTAGGCCCTTCCTTTCCCAGCTATACAGATGCCTTCAAACTCTCAAGAAGTAAATCACAGAAAAAGTTGGAAAGCTACCCTTATCAAACCAGCACATTCCTGACACCAGCCTAATTTTTAAAACACGACAGAAGCAACGAGCAATGACTCAAACCTACTTCAGAATAGAGAAGCAAGATCCTAAGTAAAAGTCCTAGCAGACTAGACTAAAATCTAGCACGTAATTATTCTAATTCATCCCAACCATGTAAGAGCATCTTAAAGTTAGGGAACTAGGAAAGAGAATCAAAGTCATCTCCCCCACTAAGAGAATGATGCAACTATATCCTAGGAGCAAGCAAGAGCTGCTATTTGCAATATGGTGACCCCTACCATGCTGCTCTGTCTACACAAAAATGACTCATGGACATGCTACTGTCCCCTCAGAGGTTTGTGCGTTAGAAGGCAGTGTGCACCTTTAAGAGCGGGAGGTAACAGGGACAGTGGGAGTACTTTTGGAAAGGACTGGACATTCCTCATGGGACACAGGTTAGTTCTCACCAGAGGGTTGTTGTAAGAGCTGGAGACTAAGCCACCCAGTTGCTAGCTTCTGGTGTAATGTGATAACAAGGGGAGCAGCACATTCACCAGAGCCTGCACCATGCTCTGTAGGCTTCAACCTGCAAGACCGTGACATAACCTTGTTTGGGGGGAGGGGGACGGGAGCACTTGTGATTGAACCCAGGGGCACTTTACCACTAAGCTACATCCCCTGCCTTTTTTTATTCTGAGACAGGTCTTGCTAAGTTGTCCAGACCTTGACCTTGCAATCCTCCTACCTGTCTCCTGATATTACAATTGTGTGCCACTGCGCCTAGCTAAGCCTCTGTTCTGTACAAATTTAGGCCACCTCAGGCATTCCATTAATTACATCAATGAGAAGGGACTGATTCAGACAGTAAGCCTAAGATGAGTGCACTCTGCTTACAGAGCTGCACCTCAATAAAAAGGAACCAAGGTATGTATTTAATACAAATCCAACCCCATGTACCGAAAGTAAAGAAAACTAGTAGAGGAGGAAGGCACGCCAGGCACAGGGATGAGAAGAGTCAACATGAGAGGAATTTTAAGGTCACCAATAAATAAAGTTTAATCTCCTCGGAGTTTTGATATCAAATATGACAAAAATAACTAACACTTATTTGGAAATATAAATAAGGGAAAATACCTTTTTTAAGTAAGAATAATGGGAAAAGGCTTGCCCTACTAGATAACAGACCTCTCATCAGAATAAAAAGATAAATAAATCAAACACAATCGACTGTCTAGAAAATCCTTCATAAAAACACTTAATTTGTGATAAAGGTGCATCAAAACCTGAGAGGAAGGAAAAGGGTATTAAATAAAAGGTATCTGTACAATTAGATACCTATTCACACTTAGCCCAAAACACAATACAGCCCAAAATAAACTCCAGAAAACTTGAGAGTTCTGCTAGAACAATTTCACAGGCAGGTGTCTAAGTAAAAAGCACGAACTCAGACTGCTTGGATTCAAGTCCGTGCCCTGCCATATTATCTTAGTGTGTGACCATAGCAATTCCCTGAAGGAATGGGCATTTTCCAGATGTTGAAGCTGCCTTCTGTATTCAAATCAAATCTCCTTTGAGTACCTACTGTATACAAGACACAGCCATAAGTACAATGGGAGTACGACTAAGTGCCTTTGACCTCCAGGATTAGACAGTCCATCAGCAGAGGCCACAGGCAGCAGCAAGGTTCAGAGCACAGAATTCACCCACTCTGATCCCACAGCCAGACCTTCAGCAAATCAACAGGAGCATCAAGCCTGGAACAGCCCTTTAGCCATCACCCCAGGCCTCCTTCAGTGGTCTTCCTCCAGGTACAATTAAATAGGATGAAATGTTCAAAGCAGGAGGGGGACAACCACTGACACTAAGGAGGGGACCAGGGGCTTAAGTCCTCTGCACCCACCTCCCTTTGGCGGCCTCTTCTCATCACTCGGTGGAGTTGAGGAGGGCCCTCAGAGACCTACTGTTCACAACGTTCCGATCAGCTACTCCAATGACAACTTTATTACCCCAGCATAAACTTTAAACCTCGCCCCTCCACCCTAAGGCTGAAACGCAGTGACAGTACAGCACATGGATACAAAAGGAGGCCTGTGCGTGGGGCACTGGCTGGCTGTCCTCTCTGCAGCTGAACACCGCTCCTTCCAGTATCTCACTCTCACTTGAGGCGTTCCAGACCCTAAGGTCCTGGCCGTCCCGGGAACAAAGCCAACACCGACAAGGCTGGCTTGTTCGGCGCACTTCAGTATCCCCAGCCAAGGGCAGGTCCCCAAGAATGTTTGCCGGATGAATGGAGGGAGGCGGGGGGACGAGAACGCCTCTTCTTGCCCCAGCGCCCAGGCCAGCGTCGCACTCTTCCTGAGATTTCTGCACACTTGAGCCAGAGGGGCAGTCAACTCCGGGCATGTGCACCCGTGGGGCACCGGGCAGCGCCCCAGGGGCACCCACGGGCGGGCAAGAGGCCCTCTGCCGCGAATCCCATCTCCCCGCAGGCCGTGCTGTGTCACCGGCACCTCGCAGGCTGTGCGCCACGGGGACGACGAAGGCCGCCCGGGGCCTCGGAGCCGAGCTCCCCTGCAGCTGCGGTCACAGCGACCTGACAGTTACCAGGCTGGGTCCGCCGCGGGCCGTGCAGCCCGCACCGGGACGCGCCCATCGCTCCCGGCGGTCCGCGGACCTGTGGGGCCCGCACCCAGCCCCCGCGGCCCCGCGCCCACGTTACCTGCGGGCCCCGGGCCGGCCCGCCCGTCGGGGCCGCCGCCCTCCGCCATGGGAGCTCCGGCCCCCCTCGGCCCGGACCGCGCGGCCCGTCAGCCCAGCCGGAGACCCGGGCCGGAGCGCGACCCGCCAGCCGGAAGCAGCGCGGCAGAGTTACTTCCGGTGCCGGCGCAGGCCGGGGCCTCCACTTCCGGTCTCGCTGCCTGACCTGAAGGCGGAGAGCATCGAGGACGCCAGCCGCACCTTGACGAGCGCGTCGGAAGCAGAGGAACCTGGGGAAAACGGCGCTGGGGGCGGAGCCCGACTTGCGCGCTGGGGGCCGCTGGTTGGCCGGACCGTCCCGCCCGCAGGAGGGGGCGGGGCCTGCGGCGGGGGCGGGGCCTCCTCCCTGCCCAGTCCTCTCCGGCCCTGGGAGGCTGGGAGCAGCCGGGAGCAGCCGGGAGCAGCCTGGGGGCGTCCGGCTGCCGGGTCGGTAGGACTGGGAATGTGAATGTGTGGATAGTTGCTCCCCAGAATTCCTCCCCTAATCTTACTAGAGGCAGTGCCTGACAAAGTGCATCGAACACATGAATGCATTAGTGAAGCGACCAATGCCCTCTGCGGTGATCCGCAGGCTGGCCCAGATGCAAAGGAGGGCATCACCTGCGTGCAGAGCTCGCGGAAGCTGCCGGGTGTTTGCTTTCTGCATGCTGTTCCGGCTTGATAACAGCACCGCAGGGGGCAGGGAGGGTGACGCCCAGTGACACTGTGGGGCAGGGAGCCAGGGGTGTGCGCAGCCCTCTGGCTCTGCTCCCCAACAGCACGTCTGGAGCTTCCGGGAGCCTCAAAAACACCGACGCCTGCAAATGACCTGGAATAGATAAACAATAAGGGAAGGGCCTCACTGCACCATGCTCAGTGAAAGAAGCCTCCTTCAGGGACAGGTACTGCACGATTCACTGCTCGAGGCCCAGAGCAGGCAGGGTTGTAGGCCGGCAGCACAGAGGTGGTGCCAGGTTCTGGGGAGCAGGCATGGAGTGTTTTAACGGGAACATCTTGGAAGAAAAAGTTTCAGAGATTGTTTACACAGTGATGTGAATTAACACTACTGAACTGTACGCCTTAGGAAGGTAAATGTAAGTTTACCACAGTTTCACATCAAACATTTGTAAAGGTCCGATGAAGTTGGTCTGGGATGTGGCCTGGGCTCTGGGTCTCTCCAGGCTCCTGGTGACTCCAAAATGCTCCAGAGTGGCCAGGCTTGAGAGTCTGTCTCCACCCAGCTTGGCTGAGCTGCTTTCTCTGGTCCCAGCTGGTCTAAGTATCCTCATTGGTCAGCAGCCTTGGTGGTGTGCCTTCAGCTCTCCTGCCTGCAGCTGCCTGAAGGGAGCCTGCCTCTTCCCGTGAAGAACAGTGGTGCCACTTGGTCCACCAAGGGAAGATGCTCTCACATCCCCACCCCTGCTCAGCACGCGGCAGTGTTAAACCAGCAGTACTGCAAGTGGAGAGTCCACTGTCCCACTCTACCATGGCACTGACCAGGTCAGCAGCCTGGTCAGTGCCATGCCCAAGACCTCTCAGCCCACAGGCGGCTGAGTCAGGACTCACACCGAGCACTGTCCAGCCCCTCAGCCTATCTCCCTTCCTCAAGTTCCTCTGAGTCCAAAAGACCCACCCACAAAGGGACACCAGCCATCCCAGCCCAGCAGATGCAGGGCCAGCACCACCTCAGGAGAAGGGCGTGCTGTCTCTGCCCTCCAGTCCCGCCTGTGTCTCCTTTCCCTCTCCTCCTACCATGAATCAGCAGGATGCCTCCTGCTGCCGCGGGGTAGCTCAGGCCTCCCTCACAACAGCCACTCATTATGTGCCCAGAGGAAAACGTCCAGGACCTGGACCAGTGGCTCGGGGTTGGATCACTTGCCTGGCATGAGCGAAGACCTGGGTTTAAATCCAAACACCACATACACAACTAAGTGTTGGAGAAACAAAGGCCAGACAAAATAAATAAATAAAATAAGAAGAAGAAGAAGAAGAGGAGGAGGGAGGGGGAGGGGGAGGAGGAGGAGGAGGAGAAGGAAGACAACCCCAGATGGCCCCTTCATGGAGTCACCCAACTCTGGGGGCATCATGTGGCAATCTGCCTGCAGCACGAGTTAAGTCCTTGACCAGGAGACATCTTCGTTACTTGAGTTCTGAAGCATCATCAGATGTGGGAGGGATTTGGCCACATCGGGGCTCCCTAGGCATAAATTTTTAAAACAGGGATGGGAATATGGCTCAGTGGTAAAGGGCTTGCCTAGCATGCTTGAGGCCCTGGGTTCAGTCCCAGTATGACCACCAAAAAAAAAAAAAAAATGTACACACGCACACACACAAACATTCCACTCAGGGAGGCCTGGGAACAGCCCCTCACCCTGCCTGCCAACGTACCACTGCAGGCAGCCAGGGGTCCCACCGCAAACATCCAGGGTTGGCAGGCCCCAGCCACACAGCTGCAGAGGACCCTGCCCCAGGCCAGCATGTGCTGGCCTTGCTGCCACCCTCTCTGGGAATCCAGCACAGATGGTCACCCAGGCATGGTCCAGAACCGGCACCTCCTATGTCCTGAGCCAGCAACCTGTGTCAGGGCATCTCCACCCAGCAGGCCTTGGTGCCGCCCCTTCCACAAATCTCTGCTGCCATCCCCACACCTTGGCTTCCAAGAGGAAGCAGGTTTGCTAAATGAGGCCCTGAGACACTGTGTACCCATTTTTGCCAGCCCCTGATCCACAGACCCCATTGACCTTGATCCTGGGGGCCACCCGGGCAAGGCAACGACCTCTGGACTGCCCAAGCAGAGTCCACGACCTGCCTGCAGGTGAGGAAACCATTAGTGCCCCTCCGTCAGGGACCGGTGATGAGTACCTCCCCAGAGGACTTCAGACAGCATTCCCCAGGGCAGGCTGCACATTCGCTGAGGTGGCCACAGCGGGAGTCACAGGCCCACAGAGGACAAGCCACAGATGCAGCACCTTCCTCCTGTCACCTCTCCTTCTATTTCATCACCCACACCGTGAGTCACAGGAACACAGAGGACGAGCCCCTGGACTGCAGCACCTTCCTCCTGTCACCTGTCCTTCTATATTGTCACCCACAGCGTGAGTCACAGGAACACAGAGGACGAGCCCCTGGACTGCAGCACCTTCTCCTGTCTCCTGTCACCTGTCCTTCTATATTGTCACCCACAGCGTGAGTCACAGGAACACAGAGGAC
>PVKS010019364.1:0-38504 GCA_004027875.1 Aplodontia rufa | reverse complement strand
TTTTCTACTGAAGTTAATCTATTATTAAATTCTTGCATGGTCCCTTTCATGTCATTGACTACAGATTTGAGGTCTGTAACTTCCTTTTTGAGAGAATCTATTACTGTAATAATCGAGTCTTTCAAATCTTGGATTTTCTCCGTTATTCCCTTCGTTATCTCTTCTTTTAAGTCGAGGATCCTTTTTGTTATCTGCTCATTGATATATTGTTCTAGATTTTCGTCCCAGTCCCTGGCCATAGCCCCCCTGTCAGGGGAGTTTTGGGATTGTGGTGAACCTCTTCGAGTTTTATTTCTCATGCTTGAAGAGATTCTTCTCTGTTATTTACCAGGTGAGCCTTTTGTGGGAGCAAAACAGGTTCTGTGGGTCTTTTTCCTGTCTTCTGCCTTATGGACTAAGCTGTTGGGTTGGGAGATCCGTCCCAACCCTTCTTTGAGATGGGGTTTTGTCAGGAGAGTTGATTTCACAAGACAACCCCTTTTACTCTAAACTGTTTGTTACCCTTTTTCAGAATCCAACACCTCTTGTGCTTGGAAATTTGAATACGAAATTGAAATAAAGGCAAAAAAAAAAGGAAAATTATACTTAATAGGCAGACCCTGGAGGTATCAATAATATGATTGTCTCTGGTCCTTTCAGGGAGTGGGTCTTCTATTTATGGCTGGATATGATCAGTTTCAACTCTTTTTGAAGATTTATTTAGGGGATCCGAAGGTCAGAAAATATGTTATCAGAGCTCCATCTGCTGGTCGTTGTCGGACAAGACCTCTGTGTTCCCTGGGGTTGGGGTCAGCTCCTCTACCCTGTGAAAAAAGTGTCTATGGTGGGAGGACAGAGCCCTGAACCCCGTTACTCCTCAGTCCCAGATCCTCTATGAGAGGAGGACTCAGGCCCCTGACCCCACCTTCTACTGGGACTGCCTATGTTCAGCTGCAAGATCCGGGCACAATTGTATGAGCCTCTTTTTCAGACCCGGGGGATGTGGGTCCAGGAGAGGGAGTGTGGTTTTCAAAATGGATGCTCCCCTTCCCTCACTGCTCCCACACCTTCTTCAGGGCTTCAGCCAGGCCTCTGGTCCTGTTTCCACCTTTGATCTCTGCTGCTTCCAGGCGGAGTAGTTAGAGCTTGCTTTGCAGTTCCAAAGAGGTCTTCCCCTGCTCAGGCGGGCTGGATGTGCGGTAACTAGTTCGCAGATGTAGTACGGAGGCTTGCTCGGCTCTCACGTCCTTGCAGTTCCCGCACCGCCTCTTCTGCGCAAACCGCTGCTCTGTGCTTATAAGGAAGCTCTTTCCAGTCACTGATCCTGCCACCGGACAGAGCACAGGTCCGGGAGGTGTCCTCGCCAGTACGCTGTCTTTAAAGCTGTGCAGATTTTTTCTTTGCTGAAGTGACTCTGGTGGGCGGAAATGTAGGCTGGAGAGTGCAAATGCCGGCCGGCGGACTAGCCGCCTGCGGCGCTGCGGGAGGGCGGGACAAAGAATCCCTGTTTGCTCCTAGGTCTCTATTCCCCAAAACCAACGCTGAAATTAGAACTGGTGATTCACCATGCTATTTCCCAAAATGCACCTCAAAATACTGGTGAGAAGCCGGAGATATCCTGATCAGTCACGGGAGTGCAGTGGAAGCCTTTTGTCTTCAGATCGCCATCTTGAAGAGTCTCTAGATCATTTTCTATTCATCAAAATGTCTGAAAGTCTTGATAAATTAAATGTTGGTTAGAAAACTCCCACATTGTTGGTAGGAGTTTAAAATAGAAAAATCACTTGGACAACTGTTTACAAATTTAACTTAACAATTGCCCTATTATTTAGCAATTCTTCTCTGACATAGTAAAATAAAATAAATGCAAATTTATGTCTACAAAAGGGTTTATATATGATTCTCATAACCTTATCCATGGTAGTTCATGTTTAGCTTAATATAGATACAAATACATACATACAGGAATAATTACAGATATGTGTATGCATGTAGATTAGTTTACCTACAAATGTGAGAAAATATTTGCACAGTTTGCTTCTAATAAGAAGTTAATATCCAATAACACACGCAATTCAATAATAAGGAAACAAAGAACCTGACTGCAAAATAGGCAAAAAGTCTGATGACATCTGTGTCCCAAGAAGACATGCGAATGACTAACAGGCATATGAAAAAAAAAAATGCCCAACACCAGTAATCATTAGGAAAGTACAAAGTAAAACCACAGTAAGATATCACCTCATGCCATTCAGAGTGTCCATTAACAAAGACAAAAGATAGCAAGCAACACACTGTTGGTGAAACGTAAATTAGTATAGTGCTTTTGGAAAACAGTATGCCTATTCTTCAATATTAAAAACTGAACTTCTATAGGTCCCCAAATCCCACTACTGTATATCTGTTGGTAGAAAGTGAGATCAGTATGTCATGAGATATCTGCACTGCCAATAATAATTGCTGCATGCTTACAGTAGTCAAGATATGGAATCAACTTAAGTGCACACTAGTGGATAAATGTATAAAGAAAACATGACATGAATATGTGATCAAATAGTATTCAATAAGAAACTAAAATGAAATCCTGTCATTGTAACAACATAGATGAACCTGTACTGTAGCATAATAAGTGAAAAATGTGAGGTACAGAAAGGAAAATACCACATGATCTCATTCATATATAGAATTTTATAAAGTTAATCTCACAGAAGTAGAAAGAGAGAGAGAGGATGTGGAATTGTTGGTCAGAGGATAAATAATTAGAAGAGGAATACTTTCAAGAAATCTACGCAGACCATGGTGACTATTTTTAAAACTGATATACTGTAATCTTAAAAAATGTGAAGATAGTGAATATTAAGTATTCTCATCATAAACATTGTAACTATGACATTATGCATTTATTAATTATCTAGATTTAACTATTCCACAATGTATATTTACTTGCAAGCATCATGTTGTATGTGATAAATATAGACATTTTCTTGTCAATTTTTTAAAAATAAGCAAGCATGCAAACTGAAAGGGCTACAAGCTGCATGACTTCAACTATATGATAATCTAGGAATAGCAAAAATATGAAGACCATAAAAGATCAGTGGTTTCTAGAGTTGAGGGAGAAGAGGATAAGGAAGTAGACCACAGAAAATTTTTAGAGCAGTGCAACTATTCTGTGTGATGCTCTAATGGTGGATATATCATTATTAATTTGTCCAAATACATAGAATGTACGGCACTGAAAATAAACCTTCAAGTAAATAATGGATTTCAGATAATAATCATATGTCAATTTAACCTCATAAATTGAAAGAAATGCACATTGTAGTGAAAGACACTGAGATTGGAGGCAGCTGTACTTGTATAGGAGAATCTTTGTACCTTTGGTACAATTTTACTTTGAATCTAAAACTGCTCTAAAAAAATCCATTTAAAAACAAAGATACAAAATATACTTGAAAAATATAAAATTGTACCATGACTTACACATAAAAATATTAACCATAAATATGCAAAATCTCCCATATCATATACTTTAATGCTATTTTAGTAAAAATATTGACAGATATTTTTTGGAACTAACCTTATAGGTAAAACATCTGGGAATATCTAGGAAACTCTGAAAAAATAATCAAGGAACCAGATTATTGCTATCAGAAATTAAAATATACACAAATGCTCTAAAATCAATGCATCCCACTTTACAAATCCACAGAAAAATGCAACAAAATTAAAGTCTAAAAATAAATATATATAATATGCAAATCCAATATAAAACAAAAAAGAAATCCTTAATACCTTTAAAAAAGATGAATTTATAAATGATTGAGGTTCACAAAGAATTTATTATACAGGCTCTAGGGGTGGCTCAGTGGTTGTGGCACTTTCCTACCATGTGTGACAACGCAGGTTCAAACTCAGCCCCACATACACAATGAAGTCTCACAGCAACAAAAGCCACTAAAAACTAAATAAAATTGATTCTCTCTTTCTCTTTCTCACTGTCTCTTTCTCTTAATAAAAAAAAAGAATTGACTATCATTTGGATGGAGAAAAAATGGATAGAAACCACATACTCTACAGCAGAATAACTCCAAATGAATAAAGCTAACAAAGAAAAAGGAAGCCATACAAAACATAAAAGAACACCTGCATGAGATATTTATGGAGATATTTATAGTATGGCTATGGAGATATTGTCACTTTGATGTTAATTGGTTGGATTGTAAATGTTATTTTTGCTGAGAGAAACCTTTGGCAGTTTCTAACAAAAATGTCTCTGAGATAGTCATTATCAGTGAAACACTTCAATTAGCAAATATTGTAAGTCAATGTGATTCACTGTGTAGTAATGAAAAGGAGGAATATTTCAATGAAATAACTAGGAATGATAATGAATTCAGCAGGAGAAAAATAAATAAATAAGAAGCGTCCATAGGCATCACAATATCTTATTATATAAGAAGGGGAAATAGTGTATTTCTTTTCAAAAAGATAAATGGTTAACCACAGGCAGTACATGTGAAAGAACGAAAGAATTAAGGATGAGTGCCAAACTTGTGTGAGTATGTTTTCTATTTATGGTAATTTTTATCTACATAAATGCCTAAATATTAAAAAAATACAAAATGATAAAAAGTCAACCACAAATTAAGCACGAAAAGAAATGATTTAACCTATCGGCTTATAAGCAACAGAGGAAAAATAAGAAAGGTTTAAATAAAACTTTGAGTCACAGTATTCTGACTTTAAATGTAGGCCAGAAATATTATAAAAGTGAAAGAACTACAAATGAAACTTCAACTTTACATATTATTATTACTAGTGTAAAAATTCAGAAAACATTCTGTGTGATTATAGAGAGAACAAATAAATATATTACTATTTTGAGAAACTCCCATTTTAATGTAGAAAAAATAGTATATAAAAATGGAATGAGAAATAATAGGAAAATATCCTATGGTATTGAATTTGAATTAGAGGAATCATTTTTCATAATGCAATGTTTCTTAGCTATGAATATTTAGAAGAATGATACCTCACTAGCAGTTAGAATATATATAATAACTACATTTTGTAGCTAAATATGATTATTACTGAAAGGAATTCGACCTCTGTGAACTGCTTAATTTCTGATCAAGGTATAGTATAAAGTGAACCTGGAACATTTTGCTGGGCTACAAAACAAAAAGTGGCCTACAGAAAAACTTGTTTAAAGGGGGCTCTACTGAAAATTTTTGGGACAATATAACAAAAATTTCAATGACTTCAATGCATTTAACACATTAAGAATATTTTCACTGTTAAGGCCAGACCTTAACAGTGAGAGAGAAACAGAGAAAGCTCTTCCCTATAGAAAAATAGCAGCTAAAATTTACAGAAAGAATGATAGAAATTGCTATTTTGCAACCTGAAATATAAAAATTACTTTTTGCAAGATTCATCATTGGAAGCTATGCCCATAGGATAAAAATATTTTTTGAAGAAAAAGATGATGTGTATTAAGTACAAAGGGAAAAGGACCTTTTTATAATACAGAGATCTGGTAGGTACCACCTTTACCAAATAATGAAAATTATCATTACTGGGACAAAATAGCTTACATGCAATGATATCCTGCTAAATGTTTAAAGACTAAATTTTTAAAAATGCACCCACATATATATGAATAATACATACATATTTATATAAATATTATCGATTGAAAGAATATGTAGCATAATTTACAAGTAGTAATAGCATACTCAGTATTGTAAATTGCACATAACTGATGATTTCTCAAGGAATATTTTCATGACTTCTGACAAACTATATCAATGCCGCCTTATACTTACAATTAATGAATGAGTGTGTTCCAACATGGATATTGGTTGATTCTGTTGTTTACACTAATGGTAAGGCAAAAAATGAAACAACAAATGTGTACACCAGAACAGTTGAATCAGTGTGATGACATGAGCTCCTTCCTGGCTGAATCAGAAGGTAGCACTTTACCACTAACATTCTATTTCTATGTTTTCTTCAGTTTTTGTACTACTTACCCTGTAATACCTAAACACAGGACAATTCTGCTTAACCCAAATTATTAATAGTTTCTCCAGTACTTTCATAAAAAATTAACAGTTCCACAATCCAAGCCCTGATTGAGAGCATTTGCTGGCTTCTGTGATGTAAGTACTGCCACAGTGGCCTATTTCACCCTATCAATGAGACCTCAATAAAGTCAGAACTGAAAAGAGAAGGAGCAGAAGTCATTTGGTGTGTGCCAGTGAGATGATTAGGGCATAAGAGAGTACTTTGTGAGAAGACTCCTGGGAGTGGTTTCTGGGGAGAAAGCAAACAGGCAAAGGTGACTTCACCTTTCCTAGTCCCTTTGGTCAAATGGCTCTGAGAAGCCCAGTTGCCTGGCCTTGAGAAGCTGGGGCTTTCTATCAGTTGTCAGACAAATCATAAAAGAAGAAAATTCTCACAGTACCATGAAATGTCCCTCAGTGTTTGTTGTCATTATATTCAGAGTAGTACTACCTTTAGAAAGTATTTAAGGACAGGGATGGAAGATGATGAACTCAAGCTAGGTAGCAATTCTCTGGTATCCACAGGACTCTGAAAAGCAGCAGAGAAGAAGGGCAGAGTGGAAAGGTGGGTGATAGAATAAATGATATAAGATTTTATTTTTCCTAGTTTGAGATCTGAAGAGACTGCAGATGGGGCAGCCAGATCAGGAAAAAAAACAAAAAAATTATAGAGCCCTAACCTCCAATCACCAAATGGTGGAAGTGTAGGGGAGAGGCACTGGAGAGATAAATGCTGGGTGAATAAAAAGCACTCCCTTGACCTTAAACTCAAATAAGTGGTTAGAAGGGCCCTCATAACTTAAAATGCATGGTAAAAATTTTCTTGAGAAACACTATCATCAGCTTGAAGTCCCGAGGGAAGGGCTGAACTGAGGCCTCACAGCTGTTTTGTGGCAGCTGGCCAGTCACCTCACTGAATCAACATAGCTGCAGCCAGGATATTCCCACCCCCAAACAGCTGCAAAGGAAGCCAGGAGTAAAGGCCCCTGCAGAGGGCCCTCTTGGGAATCTAGCTGGGGAGAAATTCTACAGAAACCACTATCAGTGGTGGATACCTACAGGCCTCTTCCTATGCTCCTGCCCTGCTTCGCAAACAAAGCAAGAGCTGGCTTATGGAGCTTGGTTTCCAGGAAAGCGCCAAGGTGTGCAAAGGCCCTCTCAGCAGACATTCAGGATGCTTTCATCCAGTGCAACTCCCCACTCACCCACTGGACATAGAGGCCAGCTTTGCTCCAACCAGGATATGGATTCACCAGTTCCCAACTGCTAGCACCAGATGGCGGCCAACTTTGCTCTGACTAGCAGAAGACTTTCCCTAGCACCATAAAAAGGCACCACAGGAAGCCTGGGACTGCAATCAGCATCATAGCACCACACCAATGAGAAGTAGAACTGGTGGGGAATTGTTAGAGGAAAGGTGTAGATACTAGTCTTAATAGGTACAATGCACCCAACCAGTGCTCCCTTTTACCTCTTTTTACCTTGGTGTAAATTAAACCATATTAACCTCTCTTTTTCACTCCCTTTTTACCTTGGTACAAATTAACTAACATTAAGCTCTCTCCCTCTCTCTCTTTCTCTCCCCTTTCTTTTCCACTCCCCTCATCTTTGAGTCTCCAACTTACCTAATCTTCCTCCTGTTCTCTTTCCACTACCTACTCAAGGTAGTAGTAACATCACTAAATTAAACCACTGATCTTGTAACCCTTCCAGTATTTTATTATAGGTTTTTACCTGAATTCAAGGAACTGAAGAGAATGGTTACAAAAAAAACTTATGTTTTCTCAAGACTGAATAGAACAAGACTTGGCTTCAAAGGTACTATAGTAAATAAGTCTAATTAATTTCTTTTAAAAGGGGGTTAATATTGGTATCAACAAAGGTCACACACTGAATTAAAATAGTAATGTAGGGAAATCCACCCAACACAGGGTCCAAAAAAAAAATAAGTATACCCTCACTTAAAAGAAGAAAACAATAATACTGAAAGATGATGGGTAGACATACAAACAATATGAAAAAGCAAGGGAACAAAGCTTCCCAAACTGCCCATAATGCCTTAGCAAAAGACATCCATGACTGCACAATGGAAGAAATGCTAGAAAAGTAATTTAGAAAATCGTACTTAAATTTTTCTACAAGCTAAAAAATTATGTAAGGAAGGAACAGAGAGAGGAAATACAGAAAGTGAAAGACCACTTCAATAAAGAGACAGAGATCCTGAAAAAGAATCAAATGGAAATCCTGAAAATGAAGGAATCAACAAACCAAATTAAAAATTCAAAGGAAAGCATCACTAATAGATTAGACCACTTGGAAGGAAGATTTTTCAGGTCTCAAAGATAAAGTATATAATCTTGAAAATAAACTAAACCATAGAAAAAAAGATGTTAAGAGACCATGAACAAAATATTCAAGAAATCTAGGATAACATCAAAAGACCAAATTTAAGACTCAGTGGCATAGATGAAGTTTTAGAAACATAACCCAAAAGAATACACAATATCTTCAATGAAATAATAGCAGAAAATTCACAAATTTAAAAAATGAAATGGAAATTTAACCTCAGGAGGCAGATGGGACTCCAAACACACAGAATCACAGCTGATCCACTCCAAGACACATTATTATGAAAATGTCTAATGTCCAGAATAAGGAGAGAATTCTAAAAGCTGCAAGGGAAAAATGACAAATCACATTTAGAGGTAAACCATTCCAGATTTCAACTGACTTCTCAACCTAGACCCTAAAAGTTAAGAGTTTGGACTAATACATACCAAGCTCTGAAGGATAATGGATGCCAACCAAGAATACTATACCCAGCAAATTTAAGCTTCAAAACTGAAGATGAAATAAAAACTGTCCATGATAAACAAAAGCTAAAAGAATTCATAACTAGAAAATCTGCACTACAAAACATACTCAATAAAATATTTCATAAAGAAGACATGAAAATGAAAACCAGCATAGAGAGACATTACACTGGAAGAACAATCAATCAAAAGAGATTTGCAACTAATTTAAATACCATACAATTAATAATTTGTACCTACGAGAGATCTTTAGAATATTTCATCCATAAAGAACTGAATTCACTTTCCTCTCAGTGGCACATGGAACATTTTCTAAAGTAGATCATATGCTAGGATACAAGCAAATCTAAGCAAATACAAAAAGGTAGAGATAATACCTTCTATTCTATCAAGCCATAATGGAATTAAATTAGAAATTAAGGAAAGATTAAAAATAAAAACAACTCAAAAACTTGGAGATTGAATATGAAAAACATGTTAAGTAAAGCAATGTCATCATTAAATTCTTGAATGTAATACTATTGAGGCTTTTATGGAAAATGTACTTGTTCTTGTGAGATGCATGGAGCAGCTAAAATAAGTTTGTGTACATATATATGGATGGTGATAACTGAGATTAATTTATATGGGAAGAACAAAAATAAATAAGATATATCAATAACAATTACTGAATTCTGGTAAAGGGTTAAAATTACTCCAAAGATAGAAAATAAAAATCAACATAGTCTTAGAAAAATGTATGAGTCAGTATAAACATAACTTTCATGTATGTACATATATAAATAATTATAATTAATATACATATATGTAATAATACACATATTTCATCTATCTGCACATAATAATTCACATAATTTCAAATTTATATTTTTAAGTGGAATAACATCTGAAACTTTAAATCTGGATCCAAAACAATTTTTGTTACTCATAACTGAGCAAAAATTGTGGGTCAGGAATTTGCAATTCATTAACCTTATTTATATTACTGGGTTTAATGCCCCAAAACCCATCATAGCATTGTAATTTTTATTTTAAAGATAACGTAACAAATTTGAATAGTGAGTACTCTTTATCAGTGTTGTTATGGTTACTGTAATACATAATGACCAAAGAAAAACTTCTTCTACAGTTAAATGTTCATATTTTGTTGAGACAGAGGAAACAAAATAGGCTTATGATAATTATTTATGTATTTCACACATTTAATGATCAAAAGCCTAATGCACAACACCAATAGATGATGATAAAACATTTGGAACGTTACATGTTACTCTTTCTAAATGAAATAAATTTAAAATTAATCTTCATTTCTTTGTAGTTTCAAATTTCTGTACTAAATGACCAGAAAGGTCAAAATTCCCCTCAGAATACTGGTTTCCTCTGTGTTGTATGAGTTTCTCCCACAAACAGAACAAAGGGAATTCTAAAATCTGACTGATTAGAAATGAAATCTTTTTAACATTTCCTGAGATTCATCTCAAATTTATGGCTGCACACTTAGAGATACCATGATGCAGAAAAGTTAGGCAAGAAACAAAATTATATCTTCCCCTTTCTTACTTCAGTGGAGCACAATTTCCATTTATTTACACTGTATTTCCTCACACAATATGTTCTGCAGACCCAGAGCTATAAATCTGAAAATATTTATGGGCAAGACTACCACTGATGCCACTTATACCTTTCTGGTATTTTGTTCCAGCTCCTGAGAGCTACTCATGAACGCGTTACAAACATGTACTGGCCTGGATTTTCCTCTGTTAAAAGGCCCTGCTTTGACAATAATAATCTTAGTGAGTTCAAAGAAAACTTGTTTATGAATTTTCAGAGTGTCCCCAACTTTGGCTTTGCAGATTTTATGACTCCGTTTTAAATTCTGAGAGCAAGGGTTTCTCCCTTTTCTTCCTATCTAGATTTCTATAAAATTATTCAGTAGTTTTAATTGACAACATTTCTCATAATATAAAAATGAAATGTAGTTGTCAAGCAAAAGGCATGGACAGAAACATTGCATAATTCTGTGTGGAAATCAGATGAAGCCTAGCATATAGGTTGTATGAAGAAATGCAATTTGAGCTATCCCTGAGTGTGGGATGAGACAAGGATGCAACATCCTATGCTGAACTCCAACAAAGGGACATTGTCTTCTTCCTGATCTTCTTCTTCATGACAATTTTGCACAGGGCCTAGAAAAATCAATGGGGCATGTTGTAGTGGAGCTTTTGTGATTCTGACACAGGCGGGTGGTATGTTGTAATTGCATGCTTGAACCTTAAACCTTTGGGAAAAGTCGAGATTTTGAGCAGTTGCTCGTTTTGTGTGTGGGGAAGAGACCAAAATTCTAGGTGCCTCATTTGGACCCCAAACAAAGAAAGCCTAAAAGTTCTAAAGAGAGACTCCATATCATACTTTTTTTTTTTTTGCACCAAAATCAGAGAAGTAAAGAAAGGGCAATTGTACTAGTGAAGCACCCCCTATCTTTCCAATTATTTCCAGAAAAGCATAATAAGAACTGATATGATGGAATCTCCAGAGTACAGTGAACTCTGAAAAAAGGTATTTTAAAGGTATCTTTTAATGTTTTGAATAAATCAATAACCAAGCAGAGGAAAAAAATGATAATGTAGACTCCTTCAATTTTATAATACTCAATACTAGGAACAGAATATTTACCATGATTTCTATGCTCTTTAAAAAAAATTAAGTCCTATTCACAATGTCATTAGGTACTAGGGTATTACCCATCTGTCTTCATGTATTTGTCCTTTCCTGGAAACACAATAAAATAGCTTGCTTATTATTATTTGGTCACTGATGAACAACATACTTGGATAGCTCATTAAGAACATCTATCCTACTCTGCAAATTCCACACTACATGGTTAAAAAAGAAATATAACAAATTCATTTTTAAAACTTCTATGTGAGAAAGTGGCAATCGGTATTTTTAAACAATGGGTTATCACAATTTAGATTTTGGACCTTTTAAATATTTTCTACCTCCTCATTTTCCCAATCCCAAGACTCTGTAAATACCATTCTACCCTTTGCTTCTATGAGTTTGTTTTAGATTGCACATATAAATGAAAACATGCAATGTTAGTCTTTCCATGGCTGGCTTATTTCACTTAACATAATTCAAACATTTTGTCACAAATGAAAAAAAAAATCTGAAACCAAATAGTATTTCCTGTGAGTAACACCTTATGTTTATCCATTCATCTGTTGATGGGTGGTTATGTTGCTTGTTTAAATTGGCTATTGTGAATAGTGCTGCAATAATGTGAGAATACCATACCTTCAGCAAACTGATTTCATATCTTTTTGGGTAACTACTCAACAGTAGGATTGCCATATCATATGGCAATACTATTTTTTTGAGGAACCACCATATAATTTTCCATAATGGCTGAAAAAATTTACATTCCCACCAATACTGTACAAGGGTTCTATTTTCATCTGATAAACAGATCTTAACAGTGGTTTTATGCTTGTCTCATCAAAAAAATCTTCTGTTAATTTGACATTCTATGGAATTTTCTTGAGTAAAAAATATATTGGGAAAGCTAGTGGAAATTTGTAAATCTTCTTGACAGTCAAACTTCTTATTATAAACTAAAATATAAATGCATAGTTTTTGTGATTTTTCCAATGAATTTGGTAATAATGACTCAGTATTCCACCAACTAGATTAACTATCCAACACCTAGTGAATAAAATAAGAAATTTTCTTCTAAACATTCAAAATGCTGCCTCTTGAGGGGTTTTCAATCACATGACCTTCATACTGACAGTGTTATGAAATTGTCTATTGTCTCATGACTTTCTTCAGTTACTTATGAACTGAACTATAGGAAGTAATTTTTTTTTTTGTATCAGAGATTGAAACTAGAGCACTTCTTATTTTGAAACAGGGTCTCACTAAATTGCTTAGGACCTGGTTAAATTGCTGAGGCTGGCTTCAAACTCACAATCCTCCTGCCTCTGCCTCCCAAGTCACTGGGATTATAAACATGTACCACCACACCTGGCTAGAACTAAAATATTTTTTAACAGAGTACATTATACATCTTCTTCTCATAATAGTTCACATATTTGTGTCCCCTACCGAAGCCTGTGAGTGCATAGTCCTGTGTCCATTTTTACAAATACAATCTATACAAGCAAACAGTCTTTAGACAGGAAACAATTTATTAGACTTTTAAGAAGCGTGGGAAGAATTATTGAATATTTGATACTAATCATTGGCTGTATTATCCCCACAGCAGAGATTCATAAGAAATTGAAAATCAGAGAATTTATCTTGCATCATTCTGCTAAGTTTTGGGTTCATAGTAAAATTGAGTAGATGGCCCAGAGATTTCTCAGATATCCCCTGGCTCCATACCTGTATAACCTCCCCATCATCAACATCACCACCAGAGTGGTGCATGGGTTACACTTGACAAACCTAAACTGGCACTTCATTATTACTCAAAAGTCTAAAGTTACCTCAGTTCACTTTTGGTATTGTAACATTTTCTGAGTTTGAACAAATTCATGATGGCATATCTTCCATTAGGGTTTTACACAGAATAATTTTACTGTTTTCCAAGTCCTCTGTACTCAGCCTATTCACTTCTTCTCAACGTCTGAAAATGACTGATTATTTTACTATTAGTATAGTTCTGTCTTGTCCAGGGATAATATTTATTTAGCTTTTAGTGCTGAACAGTATTCCATTGTCTGGGTGTTCCACAGTCTATTTAGACATTCACCTACTGAAGGACATTTTGGTTGCTTCTAAGTTTTCTCAAGTAGGAATAGAATAACTATAAATATCTGTATGCAGTTTTCCTGTGAACATTAATTGTCAATTCTTTTGGCTACCAAGTTACAGAAATGGTTGATGATATGGCAAAAGTATGCTGTAGAAGAAAGTAATCCATATTCCATAGTGGTTGTACCATTTTGCATTTCCATCAACAATGAATGGCAGTTTTTGTTGCTCCCTATAATATGTTCTTATTGTAGATTTTTAACAATTCTTTGTATTATTTGGATGATAGTCCTTCATTGGACATGGCATATGCAAAGACTTTCTCCCAGGGTATGGCTTATCTTTTTCTTCTCCAAAGGGCTATTGGAAGAGCAGGAAAATTAAACTTTAATTAAACCCAGGTTCTCAGATCTTTCTTTCATGGATCGTGTCTTTGGTGCTATATTTAAGAAGTTGTAGTCATGTAGATTTTCTCATATGTTATCTTCTAGGAGTTTTATAGACTTGAGTTTACATTTACATGTAATATTCTCTGCTATTTTGAGTAAAATTTTGTGGAGGCTACAAAATCAGAGTTGGTTTGTTTATTTGTTTGTGTATTAAGGTCCAATTGTTCAAGAAACATTTGTTGAAAAGATTATATTTAAGGCTTGGAGTATAGCTGAGTGATACTGTGCTTGCCTAGTTATATGTGAAGTCCTGGGTTTGAACCCCAGCCTGGCTGGAAAAAAAAAAGATGGAAAGAAAATACTATTTTTTCCTTCATTGTCTGCACTGTATTGCTTTTGTCATTTTTGTTGACTATCAGTTGACTTTATTTGTGTGCATTTATTTCTGGGTCTAAATTATATTCCACTGATCTATTAGTTTCCTCCTTTGCCAGTACTACCCTGTCCTGATTATAATAGTTTTATAGTGATCCCCAGGTTGGGTACTATTAATCCTCTGACTTTATTCATTCCTTCAATATTATGTTGGTCATTCTGGGTTTTTTGACTTGCAATTCAATTTAAGCTTCCAAATTCATTTGTCAAAATCCACAAAATAAATTGCTTAAACTTTGATTAGGATTACATTGAATGTATAGATCAAATTTGGAAGAAACAAGCCAGTTTTGAGCCAGAATTTAAGCAATATTTATTCAGCTCCAACATGAACATATTTCTATGACATTGTGGCAATGACTCAACTACCTGTGGTTACAGATAGAAAAATGAGACATTTCAAAGATATTTAAAGGACTAGAGGCCTGATAACAATGCATAAGCCTTACTCTATTGGAGCTATTTTCACTCAATTCTAATTCTACAGGCACTACTTGTAGAAATTTTCTAGGAAAAAAAAAAGAGTAGAATATAAAAATAACAAATTTAACAAGCATGTGGAAAGAAAAACAGGAATGCAGAAGTAGGAAAATTAAAAGGATTCTGTATTATTAAGGTAATGATAACACTTGGAAAATTGTCTCAAATTATTTTGAATACTGGCTGTAAATCTAGACTAAAAGGCCAATTTAAGCGGTGAAACTACCCAAGTTTCTGATAATATTATATCCTATATTTGTGTATTTTTATTTGAGCATGATTTAATATGTCTGTGTTCATTTTGTCCCTAATAGAAAGTATTACCGCCATTGTTATGGAACTCAATTGCAAACATCTGAAATATTTAACGAACTTATTATCCTAGAAAATTGGAACATTTATGTAATCATTATTGACGAAACATGTCTATAGTAACAAAAAACTGAAGTTCTTTAAGTTTTTAAAGTTTGATATTAAAATATCAAGCAATAGCTGCTGAAATAGAAGGGATATATATATATTTTCAACTAAAAACATGATTTTTATTTCTTTCAGAGGTCATTTCTAAGTTGTTTTCATTTTTTTCTAAAAAGTTCAAATAAGTTCTCATGGGGCTGATGAAGTGAAACTATCACTTTCCAGTTTGGTAGTTAAATATATCGTATCTCTGTCTATTAAGCACAGTAGTTCTGTCACAAATCCTGTTTCTACTTACAATTAATTAAGCAAAACTAAAATGTTTAAAGATACTACAAATCAAATTTAATTTAAATGGGTACAATAACTTAAACAGAGATAAATGAAATGATTCTCTTATGCTTCATTACTTCTCCTAATTCCTTTAAAACATTTCAATAAGAGAGGCTTTGAATATGGGAAAGGAGTGGTTAGTCAATAAGAACCCAATTAAATAGCAAAAGAACATCTTGACCCCAGGAGGTTTCAGGATCAGTTCTTCCCGCTAATCCCAGACTGGATGTCACCTCAACTAGACTCAATTTTTACTGTTTGATTTATCTTGCACTTTAAACCATATGTCACTTTTAATGTAGAAATGTAATCTTGATTTAGGTGTTTAATGAAAAGGACAGCTACATTATAAATTAATAACTCAATTATCATTTTAAAATGTCATACAGTATGGTCTAATAATCTTATTATTTTCTCCCCATGGGAATTTTGAATACATAAAAAAATAACTCTATACCCTAATAGAATCTTATTTTTATTTTTTTCAGGCAATTTATTATTTTATGACTTCCTTGCATTTTATCGTATTCCTATTATTTCATTTTTTACTATTTCATCTTTAAAACTCCTCCTATAGTTTGTGCATAGAACTGAGAAAAACGAATTTATAACAATGAGGCCACATAATTTTGTAAACATTGAGATCAGATTATATAAATGCTTATATCTTATTTCCATAATTATGCAAGAAAATAGTTTTTCAGTCAATTATATGATTTGGGCATTATTTATTGCTCACTTCATATTTTTTGTCTTTTCATCAAACTTAGCACATTAGAATACATTCCTGAATTCTAATGAATTCTGAGTATATTAGGAATTTTAAAATGTATGTCATTTTATCCTAAAACATCTAAAGAAACATAAAATATTTCTGTTAGTTGTCTAGCTTTCAATTTAATTTTTAATAGGGCATTCAAAGAATTTAGCAGTTGAAACTATATGGTATAATATACCCAGGAAAGACTTGCTTTTCCCATCACCTTCCACTCCAGTATCTTCTCCCCAAAACCTTATCTCTTAGTTTCTTTTGCCAGTATTTCCTTTAGAAAAATGCAATAGTATATATACATGTGCCACTATCCCACTTCTGTCCAAAATGCAGTGCACTACATACTTAGACACGCTGTTTTCTTTATTTTTTCCATCTCATAACAGATCCTTGTGAACTTCCTATATCATCATCTAGATATCTTCCTCATTCATAAAGAAGAACCTATACATTATTCAATGTTTACTACTAGTTACCAGGAATAAAAAAGAATAGCTTTTTGGCTTTTTCCCTGAATTATATTCACATGTTATTCAAGAATCTAAAACCTATGAAATCTAAAATCATGGCTCTAGTGCTTGACTTTCTCTTCAGAGGCCATTCGCCACACAGACAGAGGAATGCACACTAGTGCCTCACCACTGAAAGCAAACTAGGGAGGAACAGAGAAAACAAACAGATGTCGGAGTAGCACAGAGGCCCAGAACCTCTAAACCACTCTTCTGTCACAGAGTTATGCTTTGGCCAGGTGTGCATGGTGCATTGCACACGTTCAAAGAGCTCCAGGAAAGAGGCCCTAACCCTCAAATTTCACTCAGTGCCACTTACAGGAAAAGTGGGGCATAGATTTTCTAAATAAGAATGGGAAAAGTCACTTCTTACAGAAGGAGTAACTTCTGGTTCTCAGTGGCTGGAATAACCTGGTTTTTCATTGCATTTAGACTTGATGAGCCAGTTTCCTGCTAAGCTTCTAAAAGGGGGAAGGGAATGAGCTTCAGGGACCATCTGAGTTTGTCTCTTGGTTGTTTTTCTTTTTTTAATTTTCATAAGCATTGCTTCTTATTCACACATATGTAAAGAAATTTTTAAGTAAAACTGAGACATGAATGCTGGATTATCAGCCACACTCCCTCCGTGGTTTTCTTACATCTTAGTCTTACATTTGAGATCCAATTTCAAATCTTAGTAAAATTCTAAAGATTGGCCTTTTATGGTTTGGGTATAATGTGTCCTTCCCCAAAAGTTCATGTGTTAATCCAGGAGATGAAATGATTAGATTATGAGAGGCATAATCTAAGCAGTGCATTAATCCGTTTGATGGATTAATAATTTGAATGAAACTACGCAGGTGGGATGTGGTTGGAGAACGTGGGCCTCTGAGGGGTGTGTCTTGGAGACTGTTTTGCCTTACTCCTGGATGTCTCCCTCTGCGACCTGTATTTCATGAGATGAGCAGCTTTCCTATGCAATAACTTTCCACAATGGATTCTGCCTCGCCTCAGGAGGCAGCAATGGACTCAGCTAACCATGGACTTAGACCTCTGAACCCATGGGTCCAAATAAACCTTTCTTCCTTTAAGTTGATTTGGTCAGGGATTTTGTTCATAGGAATGACAAGGTCACTAACACATACTGAAGCAACAGAGAAGATTGAAGGCATTAGGATAAAACAATGTCCAGGGATAATTATTCTATGAAATATAATTAAATACCCAAATTCTTCATTTTTCTTGTAAATTGTCATTGTACTATCATTGTGTTATACTTAAAGTATAACTGTATTTCATCTTCTTTGTAAAAAATGAATTTTAAAAAATTAAAGAAAAGCCAGTCTTTCACTTTTCGCCCTTCTTTCCCACTCTTTGAAGTCCAATCAGTGTGCCATGTGCCTCCTCATTTTGTCCAGTGGCTTTATGATAACATATCTGTCTCTGTAGAACAACTTTAGCTCTCCCTCTTTTTAAGTTGCTAGCTTTGTCCTTTGAGAGATACTCAGTTTGTTTTCGTTGTTTTCTTTTTTGTCATTGCTTTGCTAATGCATTTAACTCCAGAAAAAAAACTCTATATAATGCTATTTTTATTGTCTCTACAATATGTTCATAAAAGTGGAACTCTGGGTTGAATTTTAATTTGAATAGAGATTACTAATATATGTTTTGTCATAAAGCACATCTCCATATACTCAATTATTTTGGATGCTATCACTTCACTCAATTATTTTTGTTCATCTAGGGTGATACAGGGCCTTTATTGTATTATTGCATATGTCTCTTTTTGTAAATGACACTGAAACTCATACCTTAATTGCCCGATTATTACTCCTCTGTAATTTAGCTTTCCTTTTTTTTAGTGATAAATTGCTTGCTTTTCTTGGTATTTTTAGTTCTTTGTATATCAAGAATACTAATGCCTTGTCATCTATAATAAAGCAGTTTTCCTGCTCAACTTTGTGTCCTTTGTTATATAAAAAATCATGGCCCATATATATGTATATATTTATTTAGTTAAGTCTAATCTTTCCTGTATCTCTTAGGTTTTTGCTTTGGTTAAGTATTATAATCCTAATACAAAATATTACTATGGTATTGTATTCCTACTACAAAGTCTTACTATTATATTTTACTCCTAGTTTGTCCTATAGTCTGAATGTGTCCTCCTTGTACTGGACTGAAGAGATGAGGCCTCTAGAGAAGAGTTTAAGTGAAGAGGGCTTCCCTCATAAAGGGGACAGTGCCTTTGAAAAAGAGGTGGAGGAGAGCTCCAAGTCCCCTTCCCTCACTTGAGGAAGTGGAGTTTTCCCCTTCTGTAAAGAGAGGGCAGATTGTTCTCCCCTTCTGAGGATTCAGTGTGAAAGGGTCAACATTGAAGCAGGGAGAAAGCTTTCACCAGACACCAAAGCTGCTGCCTGCTTCGTCAGATTCCCCAGTCTCCAGAACTGTGAAAGACAAATTTCTATTACTTATAAATTACCAAATATTAGGCATTTTGTTGTAGTAGCAGGAATGGATAGAATACAGATAGAAAGAAAGACATATGATAGATAATATACACACTCAAAGCCTCTTCATTGTATATAAGATCCAAAGTAAATTTCATTTAGATTTTGATCAATTTAAAAATTATTGTTAGGGGCTGGAGCTGTGGCTGGGTGATTATGGAGCTTGCCTGGCACATGGGAGTATGTGAGTTCAAACCCCAGCACCACGTACAAAACAAGGTGTCCAAGGAGTGAAAGTCACATGAAAAACTAAATAAAAATTGCTTCTCTCTCTCTCTCTCTCTCTCTCTCTCACACACACACACACACACTTTCCCCTTTCTAAAAAAATAAATAAATAAAAATAGAAAAATTTAAAAAATTATTATTGAACAGATAAATAGCTATCCATTGTTTTATTTTCATGCAAATACCCAATTAAGCTAACCATATCTTTGCTATCCACTGAATTATTTTGAAATTCATTATGTAAATATAATTTTCTTCCTTTAATTTTTCAATTGATTGCACTATCAATGTTTCCTTATATATAACCATTGTTAAAATTCTAGAATGAAGTATACTTGATCACAAATGCATTCATATTGCACTATTAAATTTCACAATCCTTTATTTACAGTATTGACATTTTAAATCACAACTGAAGTGGTTTTATTGTTTTCAATTTTATGATTTCTTTACCAGGTTTTTAGTGGTAAGGTATTTATCAAGTGAATTGAGGTGTTATCACCTCTTCTCATAATTCTGTATTTAATAACAGTGGAAGAAATTATTTCACCCTAATGTTAATAAAAGCTATAAAACTTTGAGCCCTTTTATAACTATGGATAATGGTAAATCTTTTAAATGTTTCTCCAAACTTTGATCAGAATTTTTCTTCATGGCTTCTAAGTTTTCTTGAGTTAGAATAACATTAATATTTCATAATCTTTCTAATCCACAATATAATTTATTTTTTATATTTCTTTGCTTTAATGGTATTTACAAAATTTACATCTGTAATTGGCCATCACAAAAAGTTTTTATATTATTTTTAATTCCATTTATTTTTATTAGCTCAGTTCTGCTACTTCCTTTGTTATGGTCACATAGTTTTGTTTTTAATCTAATTTCTTATGATACAAACTTTTACTAAGGCATGATATTATATCATATAATTTATCACTACAAGTGTATAATATCATAATTTTTAAAAGTTCATAGAGTTGCACATTATAGCTTTAGAATATTTCCATTAACCCTCCAAATTCCATCAAGCCTACGTACAATCAGTCCAAACTCACATTCCTAACTCCATGGAAACACTATCTGCTTTTTCTCAGTGTAAATTTGCTCTTTTTGTTGAAGAGTTCACATTAATAAAATAATACAGTGTTTGGGATCTGGATTCTTTCATTTGGCATGCTTTCTTTGTTTTTATTTTTGGTATCAGAGATTGAAACCCGGGGGAGCTTAACAACTGAGCCACATCCCCAGACCTTTCTTAAATTTTTGATTTCAACACAGGGTCCCACTAAGGTGCTTAGTGCATTATTAAGTTGTTGACACTGGTTTTGAACTTGTGATCCTCCTACCTCAGCCTTCGGAGTCACTGTGATTACAGATGTGTACCACCACATCTGGCTTCCTCAGTCACTTTCAATATACAAATCTTATTCTTTTAAAAATAATTTTCAGTTATGAGTTATATCTGAATCATTTATTTCAGCAGAAAAAATAATCATGCAGTACATAATAATATTGAACATATAGATCAAATGTTATATAAGTACAATTTATGTGACTACATTTCCATCAGTAAACTGAAGGAGGCCTATAAATCACTCTTTCAGATGATCTTAATTACCCAGAACATGAAAGTCATATTGTATCTATTCTTATACTTGTTTATATCACCATGACAAATTATTTTTACATAATTGGCACAGAATCATTTCACTCCTGCTTCATAAGGAAGGAAAATTAAGTACCATCCAAAGATATTTCACTAAATTTAACAGAAATATTAAAATAGAAGAAAATTTAAAGATAATAACTTGTAAATAACCAGAATATTAGCTATGAAATATATTTCATTGAATTCTATAAAATTGAAATATAATAACTGATGATAGAAATATTAATTATAAATGATAGACTATAAAAAGGAAGTAGATAAGTCAATAATGCAGCTCATTAGTTAAATTATATTTCTATAATTTATATTCTGTACTTCCTATAAGTACAGGTACATAATAAGGGAACCAAAAAAATAGAAAAAGTAAAACGAGAATGTTTCAAGCACAAGATATAGCAATTTTTACATACATTTTAATAACATGCAGAAAAATAAAAATAGATATATTCTGGATCCATTGTGCCAGAATGTTATAGACTTTACCCAAAGACTAGTGATTCCTATAAAGGATTTCAATATTAGAAAGACTGGAAATTTCTTAAACTAACAGTTCTTACTAATTATGAAGGTGCTGACAACCTATGTCCTATCACTACCAAAAACATTTTTGAAATAAACAAAAGCCATTATTTTTGTATTTTTTTCTAAAAAGCAATGTGGTACGCTACCATGAGCTTTGATGTGAAATGTCCATGCTTCCAAAATGGCCCAGTGAAACTTTGCTATCCTTTTTCTTTAGTGTGAATAATCATATTGACTGAGCTCTGAGAGTCTGAAAATAATTTTCAGTAAGTCATCTGTGAATTTTCAGTCATTATTTGTTCAAATATTTTTTTCGGGCTCATTTCACTTTCACCTCAGACTCTATAATTACATATGTATTAAACATTTTCATATTTTATGCTTTGTCCCATGGAAAACTGAGGTCCTATTCATATTTTTACATCTTTTGTTCTCTCATCTTCATAGAGTTAAATCTTCAAATTCATTAATTATTCTCTTTATTATCTTCATTCTTCTATTAAGCCCATGAAAACAAAGAATAATTGTTTCAATTCTGTAATTAATTTCCATTTGGCTTTTTTAATTTTTTTCCTATATCTCTATTGGAATGTCCTATTTATTAAGCTTCTTTTTTTAAGTGTAGATATATCAACTGATGTAAAGACTGTCTGACGTTTCAACTACTCGCATATCTCATGGCCAGATTCTATTAAACTTTACTTTTCCTTTGAATATGAAACGGGTTTGAATTGTACCAAAGCCATTATGTCATGTTGTAAGGATTATACAATCTGTAATATTCCTCCAAAGAATACTATTGTCCTTGTTTTAACAGGCAATTAATTGGCTAGATTCAAATTGCATACTCTGTCTTGACTATGCCAATAAGTGGCTAAAAAATCTCAATATTACTTTTTTAGACTAAGCTGCAGGTTGCTCTAAATGGGCTGCAGTAATGTTCAATTTGATTGTTAGTTTCAGATGTGACCAAAGTTTGATAGCTGACCAGGGTTCCCATTTTATGGTTTTCTTTTTTCTGACATGCCTGCACCCGGTGCCCCAGTCTTACTTTGTAGAACCTGTGATTACTGCAGGCTTTCTTCTTGATGTAAGAGGACAGATTTTCTACTACAGTGTGAATTACCTGCATCCCATTATGACTGCAGCTGTCCTTCCACTAAGGATATAAAAAATGGAATGCCAGGCTTGTCTTCCAAGCTTTGACTCAGGGCCAAAGTGTGCCTCTGGTTTTATATATATATATATATATATACATACACACATTTAAAATATATATATATTTACATATGCATGTATTTACATGTATATATACATATATATAGGCATGTGCATAAAGTATACATTATACATATATTACATATATCTTGCATATATTTATATGTTACATTTGGATATATATGTGTGGATATGTATGTGTTTGTGTGTGTGTATATATACAAATACATATATATATATATATATATATATATATATGAATTACTTGTAAATAAAGTTTTTACTATTCAGAGTTCACACTGCGGTTTGGACTATTAAAAGCTTCCCCCATCATACCAGAAATGGAACTTTTAGTGACTAATTTGAAGAGCCTAAAAATCCTTTCTTCACTCACAAAGTCAAAGTAAATTCTATCTATAAATACAGCTCCAAACATGCAGCAGACAAAAAACAAAAGTGGCAGTCACATTGATTCTAGCAGTCATTGTCCAGACCTGTCTTTCTTGTCCCCAAAGATGTCTCACCTCATTTGGTTCCTTCGTTGTATTTCATCTTTCTCATTTGCAATTGAGCAAATGTCCTTTGGATGTGGCTATTTAATTACTCCTAACTCTCATTTCTCAATGACAAGAACATTAGTATACTATAAACAATCAGACCTCTGCTTTAATCTACTATAGTAATATAAACATAATACCAACCTTTTCCCACATTCCAAAAGGTGTTTTGGAAATTTACTTCTATCAAGTTCACAGAAGGAATCCTAAAAATATATCTTCCACTGTGGCTCCTAATAGTTTCTCTTGATATTTATTCTCTAGGGTAGGTTTTCACATTAGCTGTTATTGCTGACAAGACTGTCAATGGCAACATTTTTCCATTTTCTAGATGCTACTCCCAGAGACAGTGACTTCCACTGATATATTCCATCAAATGGCAAGTAATGGCAAATTCCCTTTTTGGAAATCCTCTGCAGTAGCTCTTGGTAGTAATCTTCTCTCACTATACTTTTTAAGGTTCCTATCATATTTTCCCCTGAACAATTTATATGGAGCTTAATGTTAGAAAAACTTCATATTAATTTCGGAAACTGAGCAATATAACTTATTTGTTTCTAGTACAGCCTTTAGAGAATCATGTGAAAATTCTCTAGACCAAGGATTGACAAAATGTTGTCACTTTTGATAAAGAGCCAGAATGAAAATAGTTTAGACTTTGTTGGCCATACGATTTCTTTCAAAACTACTCAACTCTAACATAGCACAAAATCAGGCACTAAAATTTTATTTACAAAAACAGGTGGCAGGCAATTTGGCCTATAGTCTAGAGTTTTCTTAAACTGTGCTCTAGAGTTGTATTACAAAACAATTCAAAGTTACCTATGAACTTCTCCAGTATTTTTTAATGTGGCCAAACCATCCCTCAAAAAAAAAATCTGTTGCAAGTTCGTAAGTCACATCTTAGGAAGAACGCGTATATATTTTAACAGCAGCCTTTTCATGATTCCATAAATCAAGTGAAGAGGAAACTTGGCAAAAGATACAAAGATGGCCTGTTCTACTACGACATTGAGTAAAAAGATGTCTGTATTAAACTTGCCCTGATAAACTAGGTCAGCTAAACGTCACATCATGTTATCATATTTTGATTTTAAAAGTGGCATGACCCTCTATAAATTATATCTTAATCAGAATATAAAAGAAATTCCTGTGACTAAAGAAGAATAAACTAAACAATGGAATGAAGTCCAGAAATTGAACCACAAAAAAGAAAAAGAAAATGAAAGAAGAAAGAAAAAAGAAATAAAGTGCTGTAGCTCTGTGATAAAGGACGGATAGTGTAATAAACTGTAGTAAGTCAACTGGATATGTTTACTAAGGGAAAAATCCTACAGATTCTTTATATAAAGTACAAATTCAATTCCATAAAATAATTATCTAAATGTGAAGTATGAAATAATAAGCTTTTAGAAGAAAACAGAGTATATTTTCATAATCTTGAGACAACAAAAAAGTTGAAACGTGAACTGTACAAAAGCTAAGAATTTCTCTTACCAAAAAATACTGCTAATAAAGTCAAACATCAACCCTCAAAGGAGGACAGGTTTGTCATAATACATAAAGAACACTATCAAATCAGTAAGGGAAGGCCAGCACAAAAGAAAAATGGGCAAAACATTGAAAAGATATTTCATAAAAGAATATAACCAAATGGCCAAAGAACACATTTTAAGAAGTCTGCAAATTCATTAACTATTAGAATACAAATTAAAGCCATAAAAATTTATACATTCACCAGTACACTAAATTAAGAAAGATGATAGAAATTGTCAAGTGGTGAAGAAGCTCTAGAGCAACAGGCATTATAATATAACTCTGGTTGTTATATACAATGATGCAAAGGTTTTGGAAAGCAATTGGACGTTCTACGTGGAAACTGAACGTATGCAATTTTGTGACTCAGCAAATACAAACTTAGGGAGAGTTGGAGGTATCCAATGGAAATGGATGCATAAAATCATCCAAAACCATGACTATTAGATGATTATTACAATGTTCACAGCAGTATTAATCATAGCATGCTGAAAACTAAAATTTCCCATGTGTCCATCAATATTTTTATAAAGATATAAATTATGACATATTTCTACATGCCAGATACTGTCATAATACAAATGGATAAACTATAGTTATACCCATTGTTGATGAATCCACAAATTTAAATTTGAACATGAGAAGTCATAACACAAGACTACACACACACAAACATACACACATACCTACCTTATAAACATTAAAACATGCTGACTTACTTTCCTTTGCACGGAAATTTGATAAAGGCTACCTGCTAGCCTACTATACACAGAATGAAAAAATAATGTTTGCAAACCTACTGTAGATTGGAAATTAGTCTACCTACAGCAACTTATATGTAGATCAATCTGGAGATATTGGACTTATTAATGAAATGTAGATGCAGTGCTTGGAAATTTTGTACTATCAGTTGCATCATGTGATAAAATAAATTCCAGGTCCCCCAAAGCCAAACCATTTATACTACCTAGCTATTTCAACTATATAAGCATTTTATGATGAATGAGAAAGGATTGGTGGTGAAATATCTGAAACCTGTATGGTAGAAGACATATTATTTGACCTATGAAGCAACTTTACCATGTGTTTAGAGTCCAAGGAGAATGATCATGTCTGTAAAACAGCATTTACCAGGGTATTGATAATGTCATAAAATGAAGAAATAAAACAACTTATAAACACTGAAGTATGTTTCCCCCTGAAGTCATTCTGTTAAGATTTTTTTAACATCCTCTTTATGAAAAAGAAAAAAAAAGATAATGAAATCATGGAATTATAAGGAAGATATGTATATAACATTTGCATTATATTTCAGATATGGTTGGATTAGAATTTAATGAACTCCATATTGTTATATGGAAGACATAAAATATTTATGTCAACACAAGGATTGTGTTATTTAATTATTCATTATTTAATTATTATTCATTATTTAATGAATAATGGTGAAATTATCATTATACTAGACACTTACATAAAAGTACTTTTTCACTTGTGAAATATAATTTCAACCTTAAGATGATCTGATAATTAGGTGCATATGAAACATTCAAAAACCATCGTCATGTTTTCAATTAACAGTCAACACAAGACCATATTGAAACTAGAAAAAGGAAATTCTACTTTTAATGTAAGTGCTACTCCTTACTCAGTGTGCTGTTGATGTGTCTCATGTTCATTTTCAAAGATAGCAAAACATAATTGTTCACTTCAACTTTTATATATTTAGACATAAATAGACTGCACTGCCAGATTGTTCTAAGTCATTTATGAATATTTACTCTAAATTTAGCCCTTATCACAGTACCATACAATTGTTTATTAGAATTAGGATTATTTCTCATTATGATTTTTCAGAAAAAGAAGTTGAAAAACAGAAAAGTCAATTAAGAACACTTCCTAATGCTATATAAAAAGAGTAAAAATCAGGGCCCAACTTTGAAACTAGGCAGGATGCTCTGGACTCTACCTCCATTGCGCTGCCTCCTACATGTACAGTATTGACATCTGCCCTTTTTAGTTTAGAAATTGTATGAAGAAAACAATAAAAATAGTGCATTAAGTAATGACATAGGGAAAAGCAAATTTGATTTAAAATATTTTACCAGTTTTTAATTAAGACCTTTGCACTTGAAATATGAAATTTTATGTACTGAGAAAAAAAATTTCATAAAAATTTTTAAATTGAACTGTGGTATTCACCTGTCACTGCAAAGATAGGAATATTTTTTAAAATAAGACTGACCTACTTCAGGGGGTTCCCACAAAGCATGACATTCATTTGACAACTTGTCAAAAATGCAGTCCAAATTTTGGTCCAAAAGTTAGTTTTATATTTATTTATTTTAAAAACACTTACTAAATATATCTAATTCTCATGGACAGAGTGGATATCATAATCCCTACTCCTTCTGCTAAAAATAACTAAAATCTTTGGTTGTTACATATATAAGAAATAATTTAAAAGACTCTGAAAGGTAGGGAGAAGTTTGACTAGCCAGACATCTTGGAACCCAAGGAACAGAATGGTGGTAACTTATCCTGGATTTTTATTCTGCCTCATATACCCCAGACTCAGCTAATGTAGGTACAACCAGCCTAAAGAAGTTGGCATGAAAATCCTTGTGTTGACATAAATATTTTATGTCTTCCATATAACAATATAAATATTTTGGGTGTAATACTGAATTGTAGTTTCATAAGATTTTACCATAGAAGAAAAAAGGTAAAGAACACATGAAGTCTTTCTCTCCCATTTCTTAAATGTGCATATGAATCTATGGTTATCTGCAAATTTAAAAGTTAATTTAAAATATTTGTTGAATTTTTATTATGCATCAAATGCAATTGTAGATTCTAGTAAATAAGTAGCGAACAAAATAAATGACCTCTCTTCAAAATGTTTGCAATCTATTTATGAAAACGAACAATGAACAAAGAAATATAAAACAGATAATATTTCAATTGGCAAAAACAAAAGGAGAAAACAGGAATAGTGAGCACATAGAAAAAGGAGATGACATTTTATATATGGAACTCAGTGGTACCATATTTCGTTAGGTGGTATTTAAGCAAAGAATTGGGAACCACACATTTTTATGGAGAAAGAGCAAACCAGGAACAAAAAAATAATCATTCTAAGGACTCTGAACTGGTATCATTCTTTGCATGCTCAATGAATAGTAACTAGGCTATTATGTCTACATCGTCATTGATGAGAGGGAGAGTAGTAAGATTTGGAGTTAATTAGTAGAAATCCAGATCACATACAGACTTTCAATTTTACTCTGTGTGTGTGGAAGAGAGAGGGATAATGCATGATTTTCAATGGAGTATTGATATGTTCTGACTTATGTTTTAATAAAGCTACTATAGCTGTTTTGCTGAGGCGACTGTTGGGGAGGAGCAAATGAGAAGTAGGAAAAATAGCTATTGCTTTTCCACTTTGTAATTTATAATTGGGATTGGGTTTATAATTATATGCAAGCTGGGTGCACAGGAGCTTATATTTATTGGAAGCGCTACACAATGCTTTAGAACATGGATTCCAGACCACACTGACAACCCTTGCTGCAAACACTTGTTCAAGTTATTTAGCTTCTCTCTCCCCAGTGTTTTCATAGGTATGATGAGGAAATAATAGCACTTAACTCAGAAGACTGACATCAGAAACAAATGCGTTACCTTATATAAAAGTGTTTAAATAGATTGACACATGGAAAATACTGTAGAAGTGTTTGTCATGTCAGTTTTGTGTTGGTGCATAAGTAGTAACACTGAAATAAAATAAAATAATTAAATTCAACATGGTAGAAAGTATAAAAACTATTTTCCTTAAGATGGTTCATATATTAGTGATGTGGAAAAACAGCATTTGAAAACACACCACTGTTGATATACCACAGATATAACATTTTTAAATGTTTTTATTAAGAAATTTAGTTATTGGGCTGGAGTAGTGGCTCAGAGGTTACGGCACTTGCCTTGCATGCGTGAGTATGCGGGTTCAAACCCCAGCACCACATACACAATGGAAGTGTCTGAACAACAAAGGTCCATGAAAGACTAAATAAAATTGATTCTGTCTTTCTCTGTCTCTCACTGTCCCTCTCTCTTTAAAAAAAAATTTAGGTACTGTACAATCAAAAATGCATCCAATGAAACAATATGATACGTTTATATTCTTAAATTAGATTTACCCCCTAGATCCCACCCTATTCTCCCCAGATATTATATTTATAGCTACTATAGATTCCAGGCACTATAAAATTTGTTCCCCAAAATTCAATATAGTATGAAATAATATGTTATATAGTAGAGTATTTTTTCTGGCCAATTATTTTTTTATTTAAATTTATTTTAAACCTACAAATTCAAATATGGTGTACATCATAACTATTAACCACAAATCTATTATGTTAGTTATTAATATTTAATTTTTAATTGATTTCAAATCTTTAAATTCTTTTTATTTTTAAGAGAGAGGGACAGTGAGAGAGACAGAGAAAGAGAGAAACCACTTTATTTAGTTTTTCACATGGCCTTTGTTGTTCCAACACTTAGCAGTGTACGTGGTGGTAGGGTTGGAACCTGGGTCCTTGTGCTTGCCAGGCAAGCACCGTAACTGCTGAGCCACCGTTCCAGCCCTCAAATCTACAAATTCTAAATATGATGTTCATCATAACTACTAACCATCAATCTACTGTATTAATGATGACTATTAATATTCAATTTTTAATGATAGTTCTTGTGGATATATTCTACTCTTTGTCCTGTATTTGCACCTTTGTGGAACTTCTCCTGTTCCCATATTATTCTATTGGGAGTGCAGATCATAGGTTAATGAGGAATCTCATTCTTTATTGGTTTATAAAATTTAAGTATCATAGCATGCAAAGTTCCTTATCACAAACAAGATCAGTATATATGTCCCTTAGGAAAAAAAGATTCAACAGATCTGAAGAAAGGGAAATAAGACTCTGTATCTTATGCAAAGGAAAAAGGAGATTAAGTCTGAGAAAGTTTTGACTCCTATTTTTAAAGCAAGAAAGTTTACCTTTACACCAACAATTATTGTTGTAAAAGAAGAGGTAAGACATCGCATAATTTGGTCAATTTCATTCTTTAGTATTTCCCCCTCCCCTCCCCTCTTCCCTCCTTCATGATCCTACTCTTACATGTAATTATAATACACTAATTAAAAATAATAATAGCAGGGAACCCAGTAGACAGAAAAGGGATCATGCATGAAGAGGGAAGAGGGAAGGGAAAGCGGAGGTACCGGGGATCGAGATTGAGGAAATTATATAATGTGCATGTATGAAATTGTCACAACGAATTCCATTATTGTGTATAATTATCATGGACTAATAAAAACAAAAAGAAAGGTTAGTAGGAAAATTAACTTTTATATGTGAGATTACTAAAGAATATAACTCAAATCTAAAAAACTTGAAATAGAGAAATTTAATAGTTTATAAATATGACAGGTACATGTTATATTGTGAAATTGTGAAGTGTCTTTGCATCTGCCCTAGAGGTGAATGGGGTTTCTTGAACCTTCTATATAAAAGGAAAAGTTTAGAAAGTTTTGTTAAATAGGAACTTTAGTTGACTAAGTAATTGCGTTAAATAAAAATTATTGAAAATAAGAATGTTTCTGATGTTAGCTTAGCTTAACTTTTAGCAAAGTAGTAGAACTATTTAAAAAGGATACTAAAAAGCAAGACAATCTATTGTTTGTCAGTCTGGATCCTCTGAGAACATCTTAACGGGATTAAAGTCAGGAGGAAACTGGAGAAGTTTGGGAGAACATCAGCTTATGATGAAATTGTGATCCAGGACAAAGGAGAGAAGAAAAGAAAGTTGAGTGAAAACTGCCTAGATAGCCCAGTTTAGGGAAAATGGGGCAAAGTCACTGTAGAGTCCATGGCAGGGGTAGCATCCGGGTTATTGAGTGTCTCCAGGAATGACCTGCATCAGGATACCAGATGCCTTCTGTCATTGGCTAGGCACAGCCCACAGAATGTGCAGACATTGCTTCACGTGTTGTTTAGTGTTGGCCATGGTTCTCATGAAAAAGTGACATTTTATTTTTGATGAACAACATATAATGTTGAGATGTGCACTCTACTGGAATCTATTAATTTTATAACTTTGCATTTTCTTATATTATATCACAAATAAAGGTTCTTGTCAGGCCATATTGTAAAATCACATTTTGAAAAAGAATGAAAGCCACAGCTGTAGGCAGGCAAACATTACTTCTAGTAGGTCACTATATCATTCATCCAGTGAATCATTTTATCTACCCATTTATGAAATTTAGAACAACACATAATCTGACCTGACCTAATTTGTCAACTTCATGTTTTAAAATCTGCCTATTGCTTACTATATTCTATTGTTGAAAGAGGTTTCTTTTTTTTCCATTGAACAAATAAATTCTCACTGAACTCAGAGATTGGCATCTGGGGTCTCCTTTGCCTGTAACACTCTTTGCCTAGATTTTCACATTATCGTCTCTTTCATTCTATTTGTATCTCAGCACAAGCATCACCACCTCAGTGAGGCCCTGTCATCTAAGCAGCATCTCGTTATGCACCAGTAACTATGTGTTACTAGTTGACATAGAAATACTTGTTATTAACTGCAATAACCTTGTTTTATAGTTCTCTAGCCTTTGTAGATTTGCTTCTCCATGAAATCTATTTGACTAATGATCTCCACTATATCATCACTATATAAAATAGGGCTTAATCACTAAAAAATTAATAAAACAAATGAGCAAATGCTTGCAAAAGAAGTCTATATTTCAAACCATTAAAATGGGTCTGAGGATTTAAAGACACAATTCCTTCCCTCACTGGAGATTATAGGATTACAATTAAGAAATAACCTTTCCTTTGCCATCCCTCTTCCTTCAATTACTCTAGGTACTCCTGTTCATGTACTGGTTCATTACCATCATTTTTGGTAGTAGAATAGCTCTGAGCAACACAGACTGTAACAGCAAAAATTTGATATCCAAAAAGGCATTTTTTTTAGAAATTTCATTCCACAACTTTGTAAATAATAAAGCATATTTCATGCTTCTGAAAAAGATAAGGTTTATGTATACAGATTCCTTCAGAATTTTCTTAAATAGATCATTAACACATTAGGTCAACAAAAATCTTCTAAACAACAAATATTCACTGAGAGCTGTTGGAAGGACTGGAGATATAGTGGAGATGCAAAGAGATAAAGTCTTTATAGAGGTTACAGTTTACTAGAGGAAGGAAAGTTAACAAAATACCCAAAGAAATAAATATCTTAAATTGAGAGAGGGGTTTGAAGAAGAATAGAGGAAAGACTGACTACAAGACTTTGTCTAGTTGTACAGGTCAGGAAGGACATTTCAGAGGAAGTAATGCTTTCCCAAGTGAAAAGGAGTTGCCAAGGTGAAGTGCAGGTAGTTAGGAAAGAATGAGGGTAAGAGATTTCTAGCACAAGGAACAGGAAGTGTGAAAAACATGAAAGAAGTGTAACTCCAAAGGATCTGAAAGAACATGATGCTGAATGAAACAACGGCAAACATATTGTGTATGTACTTGTTATGCTAATCTTTATTTGAAAAATAAATACACATCTTTCATTTTAAAGAATTGGCATAAATTTAATGTGCACAGTTCCAGGGCCAAAAAGCATGATTTTTCTTTGGTATCCTGGTTGGAAATGCTTCTAGGAAAAAAAAGAACTGTCCTTAGTTTAGGCTCATCCAAGGTTGGACTGGCATGTTATAGTAGAAAATTAGTAGTACAGACTCTTAATGATTGAATTAGCTGAAATTTGGAGCCATGATTTTGCAGGTGGGATGATAAAGAATGGCAAGACTTGGATATAATGAAAATTTAATTACATATATAATACACTTAAGCCATGGAATCAAAAGGGGGTCATAAATATTAAAAATATATAATCTATGCTGTTGAATAACTGGAAACCTTTTCATAGTAGAGACTTAACTTTTCTTATTAGTGTCAATATCCATAACATCCTCTAATATTTCATATGAATTCACCTAATGGAATTAGGAATAAAATCAGGTGTCAAAGAGTAAGGAAACCCCCTTATTAGCAAATTACACTAGCAGTGTTTGCTCCCTCCACTGTTCTTTGCTTGTCCTTGGTTGGCTTGAATTATATGCATCGTTCCGAGATGGAAAACTAATTTATATGATTAATGCAACATGCTTCCTGAAAGTTTAAAGATATGACCAAGTATAAGATAGCAATATAAGGGCACAATTTTCTCATACAATAATTGTGAGGGAAATTATTAAAAAATACAGTTAGAGGTCCTCTATTTGGTACAAAATACAAATTTATATAATAATCACTTCATTTGTTTAACAGAGCCTTTGTTTTCTGCTATAAATGTATAATCCCAAACCTTACTTTAGCATTTGGCTCAAATAACTCTTTCTGTCAGTTATGCCACTTTTGGAGCATGAGTAGTTGACAGTTTTTATGTTATTTTATACAATTATTTTTCTTTTTAACATTATATTCCTTAATTTTGGCTGTATCATTCTTATTTTTATTTTGTTTATATTCTGATATAGAATACATATTTTCCTCTTGAGTATTTTCCATTTTAGCAATTTGTTATAAATCTTTAATTTTGAACAAGTATTAATTCATAGAAAAGCTCAGATAATTTTTAATTCATCTCACATATATTAAATAGATGATAATTCTTTGGGGAAAAAAGAATTATTTCATCAAGCACTCAACTTCAGGAAAATTCATAGAGGTTCAATACAAAGGGAAGGGCCAGCTATATCATGAGTTGGACAAATGTGGAGCCTTGTATAGAGCCACACTCATGACTAAATCATGATGTAATGGAGAAGTACATTATTTCACTAGATGATGTACTTAAAACAAATAAACAAGAAAATAACAACAACAACAACAATAACAATAATTTTGACCTAATTTGAGTAAGGTGTTATAGGTGTCTTGGAGCATCTAAAGATAAATAAGACAAAATTCTAACCCATACACATGACCCAGTGCAGCTTTCCATAATCATGCTAGCAGTGAAAAGAACTGTGTGAATTCAGAGGTGGTTGTGGGTTATTGAAAGAGGAGAAAAGGGAGTTTTATGAAAAACTATTACATATTTCCATATACATCCTAGTTGAATAGAAAGAAGGGCTTTGCCAAATGAATGTGGACAATGCTTGTTGACATATACCATGATATGTGAGTTATAGAATCCTGAACATCTGTGTATGTTTTAGGGAAAATAAAAGGAAGAAACCAAAATAGTAGATGTGATATATTTTGGGAAAAATCAAGAAATAACAAAAATATAGAAGCCAAATAACAGCAAAGTGCAGTGGAGGAGGAGGTACCTGGTATCTCCAATGCTTAAGGCAATAAACAAGGATTCAGAGAGAAGAGACATAATGTAGTAACAAATAATAGTTTGTGAGTGTCAAGAGTGTTTCAGGCACACTGAAAGAGAATGGAGGGCTGGAGCAGTGACTCAGTGGTTACGGTGCTCGCCTGGCATGTGTGAAGACATGAGTTCAAACCCCAACACCACGTATGCAACAAAGTGTTGAAGCAACAAAACCAGATGAAAAACTAAATAACATTGATTATTTCTTTCTGTCTCTCTCTGTCTTGGAAGGAAGGAAGGAAAAAAGAAAGAAAAAAATTGAAAGACTTAGGGATAGGAAGATATTGGGTATACATTTTAAATTTAATATTTAATCATAATCATAGCTATAAGCTATCCTGCTATTTGATATAATTTGAGTATCTACTATGCTCTAAGCATTCTTGTAGCTTAGAGCATAGAAACTTAGGCACAAAATTTTAAATAATGTGTTCAGCTGATAAATAAAAATGCCAGGACTGGTAGTCAAGGAGTTTGAGTTATAGAACCTATGTCCCTAGGTGAATTTTCCTGTTTCTCTGTTCCAGACACCCTATTAAATGCATTATGCACATCACTCCATTCAATACTCACTACAAGTCTATGACATGCTGTCGTAATGTGCAGTGTTTACATAAAGAAACTGAGGTTTAACAATTTAAGTAAGTCCATAAGCCCACATAATTTGAAAAAGGCAGATCAGAATTTTAGTCCAGGGAAGTCTGATTCCCAAATCCAAGCTCTTATTTAGTATGTTAGACTGTGGAAGTCTAGTATTTAGAGACATTTTGCAAAAGTTATGGAGTACAGTAAAATAAGAACAAAACTAATTCTTCCTAGAGAAAGTAATACCAATTTTCCATGAATTGCTTTACAATATTACCATACAGTTCTACTTTATTGCAAATTTTAAATATATGTAATTTTAGTGCATGCCTTTTTGACATTAAAACATTAGTAACTTTGCATCTCATTAAATATTCTTGGTAAACATAATTACTAAGCAGTTGCTTACCTCATGGTTATACCTAAATTTATGTAATATATCTCAACATTTAGAACATAAAATGAATTTGTAACTTATGACTGTTATAAACAATATGGTAAATTACATAAGTTGTCACAAGTTTTTCAATTGCTTAACACATATTAATGAATTGTTTTTACAGAAGGCTTTTAGCAATTTTAAGAAAACCCAAGCACCTCCTAAAAAATAGAATAAGGTTTGAAGGCAAGGTGTAAGATTAATAGCTTTATCATTGCTTATACTATTATTTTATAAAAGTTGATCCTAACTTTATCTACAATAAATGGCATCACAGATAGATAAAGTTTTCTGGTGACATTTTCTCCCCTAGTTATTGTGCCTGACACATTTATTAAGGCTAGTTAATAAATATTTGTTGATTCAATTAATTATCTATGGTACAGATTTTGGGGGAAAAAGTTAAAATTTGAAAGACACAGTTATGAGAGTCATTCATTTGTATGCCTATCATTATAACAAAGACAAATGGCCAAGGAACATACACACACACCTGATAGAGCAACATCCACCAGGAGAATTCACAGAGACAAAAGGACTTTCAGGTATGTGAGCATTTTAGGGCAGCATTATTGAACTCTACATTTGCTGGAGAAAAATTCAGGAACTTGAATATGATTCTTTTAAATAGCATGATTAGGAGAGCACTATGGTTAAATATGATATCAATCTGACATAGGATCCAGTCTTCTCTTGGCTGTTCAGCATTTATAATTGAAATTAACTTCATTATCTGAATCTCTCAATTTCTACACATCTTGCTAGTGAGACATTGCCCATTATCCAAGACTACTTTTTCAAGGATGTTAGTATTTGAAAACACCTTGGGATATAGAATCTCCTTCCACAGTAAAGAAAAAATTTATTAATGTCCCTTGGAAAATAGAGTCTTCTTCTAGAGCAAAGGATAGGAATAATTATTGTTATCATAAGAAAACTAATTTCTTCCTCCAGAGCAAAGAGCATGCATGCTTACCTCTTATTGGAAAATTTGGGTTTCCTAAGCTCAGGGTTATTCTGTAACACAACATGTTGTTTGTGCAGGTGCCATCTGGCCCTCCTTACGCTGCACTATAGGAAATGAGTCTTGGGTAGCTTGTGCAAGGTTGCTGATATGGTGTCTTCTGCTACTATTACAAGTAATGAGAGATTTACCTCTGATATAGGAGTTTTACATCTTTTTTCCAGCAATAAAATTGTGGCAGTTCATTGTTAGCTTGCCAGTAGGGTAAAATGTCAGAACTTTCAGAATTCTTGACAGTTAGAAAGTTCATTGACCTTTCCTTTAATTAGGGACAATCTTGTTTGCAGCTCTGTATCATGGCAAGCTACAAGCAATTTTCACCACATCAGTATTCTTGGATGAGGAAGTGCCTGTTTCTCTCCTGCCATAAGGGAAGAGTGGTTGCGTCTAATACTTGAGGCTAACCAGAAGTAATGATCTTAGCAGTAGTTGTAACTACTTGAGTTTTGCAGGCAACCAGACTGGGAGACCTGTTTCAGATAAGTTAAACTATCAATGCCATAAGCAATGGATTTTATTTTCAAGTCCACAAATCATAAAATTTGGCAGGAGTCAGTGAAGAGCTAATGAATAAAGTTGTAAAAGGAGTAGGGATTTTGGATGACAAGTCTAATGGAAGGCAGGAATAATTCTGTCAAGAGAATGAGGTAAAGTCAAGTGCAAATAAAAAGAGATACATTTTATCTCAATAGAGTGGAAAGATACCAGTTAGAATGGCTATCATTAAAAATTTAAAAAGGTAAAAAAACACAAATGCTGTTAAGGATATAGAGAAGAAAGAACTCTTAAACGCTGTTGGTTGGAATGTAAATTTTATAGTCATCATGAAGAAAAGTATGCAGATTCCTCAGATAACTCAAAGCAGATCAGGTGGGATGGTACTCATCTCTTATTCCAGCTAATAGGGAGACTGACATAGGAGGATTACAAGTTTGAGGTTAGGCCAGCACGGGCAACACAAGACAATATCTCAAAAAAACAAGAACAACAAAACCTGAAAAAATACCATGAGATTTAACTATCCCACTTCTAGATATATATGCAAAGGAAAAGAAATTGGCATATATGAGCAATACCTGTACAACTGTGTTTGTTGGTGCGTTGTTGACATTAGTTAAGAAATGGAATTAGCCTGTGGAATTACAATTTACAATGCTGGAAAAAATACCTGAGAAACACAACTTAAATCAGGAAAGATTTATTTGGGCTCAAGATTTCTGAGCTTTCAGGCTGGAGCAGCGGCTCAGCAATTATGGTGCTTGCCTGGCATGCACAAATACATGAGTTTGAACCCTGGCACCACATACACAATGAAGTTTCAGAGCAATGAAAGCCGGATGGATAACTAAATAATAATAATAATAAAAAACTGATTCTCTCTCTCTCTTTCTCTCTCTCTCTTTCTCTCTCTCTCTTTCTCACTATCCCTCTTTCTTTAAAAAGGATTTTAAAAAAGATTTCTCAGCTTTCAGCTCATGGAGCTTTCAGTTTAAGGTTGGCTGGCTCCATTGCTTGGGGCCTGAATACAGCAGAACATCATGGCAGAAGGGCAGAGGAAAGTCAGTTCATGGCATCCAGAAAGCAGAGGCAGAGAGGAGAGAAAAAGAGAAAGAAAGTGGAGGGAGGGACCAGGCATAACAAATACCCTTCCAGGGCACACCTTCGTTGGTCTACTTCCTCCAACTAGGTCCCACTTCTGCCTTCCAGTGGTCCATTTAAACTACTAATTCATCAAATGTATTAATTTACCATGATGTTAAAGCCCTCAAGATCCAGTTTTTTCCTAGAAGTCCACCCCTGGACATTGTGGCATTGGGGACAGAGTCTT
>PVKS010019363.1:0-38529 GCA_004027875.1 Aplodontia rufa | reverse complement strand
GTATGGTATCTTCTCAAATAAATTTCAAATACAATTGTCATGATTTAGCAATTTCACTCTTGTGTTTTATTAGTGAAGGATCTCCTGAGCAACAGAACTAAAAGGATGAAATAAATATACAAAAGGAATTGTCATTAAGAACTGTAGAGGTCCTACAATCAATCATCTGCAAGGTGCAAAATCAAGAAAGCCATCATTGTAATTTGATCCAATACCCAAGGTTTGAGAAAGATGTAGTGGAGGGCAGGGAGCCAGGAGGGACCGATATTGACTGAGGGAGGAGGAAATGGATGCCTCAATCCATGTAGTGGGGGAAGCAAATTTGCCCCTCAGCTGCCTTTGTTCAGCAGATTTGATAATACTCACCCACGTAGATTAAGATACATCTCCTTTCTTCCCAAGCTGAGTTGTCAAATGCTAATTTCTTCAGGAAACTTGGTGTAAGATGTATGTCTTTTCTGTCAAACTTGAAAAATTGTGATGTATAACCTACTACCTCCATTTTAGATCCTTCTCCCCCTTTGAAGATAGTAACTCCCTCACCTGTGTACGCCCACCTCTTTCTGAGGACCTCTTCAGGCACTCACCCATCCTCTTCCGGTGAACTTTGAATCACTATGACCCTGGCCACCTGTGCTGCGACCGCCACCCCCACTCTCTCCCAGTCTCCACCTACTTCCTCTTTGCACCCTCCTCCACCTAATCACAGCCAATGGCGCAGACTGTGCACTTGAGCTCCTCCAATTAGAGGGAAGGGCAGTATTGCCTCAGGTCGGCATTAAAAACCCCTCATTTCCTTGCTGGGTGCAGTAGCTCAGAGGTTACTGTGCTTGTCCAGCATGCACAAGCACTTGGCTTCAAACCACAGCACTCATGTACAGAACTAAGTGTCAGAGCAATGAATGTCATGTAAAAAACTCAATAAAAACTGATTCTGTTTGTCTCTCTTTCTCTCACTGTCCTTCTCTTAAAAAAAAAAAAGGAAGAATGGAAATTCTAAAACTTGATGTATCCATGAGGAACTTGGAGGACATTATCCTAGGTAAAGTAATTAATTTGCAGAGACAAATACTGTGTGACTGCACTCATAGGATAAATACAGAGTAATTCAGTTCACAGAGACATAGAGATATAACACTCCTGCAGAATATCAGAGGGAGGGAAATGGGGAGCTATTGTTCAATGTTATTAGGCATATTAGTTTTTCAAAATAAAAAGAGCTGTGTAGATGATTGGAGATGGTGCTCACCCAGCACTGTAGATGAATTTACAATACCCAAAACTGCACACTGAAACTATTAGAGAAAAGAACGGGCATAAGTGGGATGGTGTTGGGAATGGTAATGGGGCACAGATAAAACCAAAGTGTGTCATTTGCATGTGTAAATATGTAGCAATGAGGCCCATTATTCTTCATAATTACAATGCATTTAAAATTGATTTTAAAAAACTGTTAAAATGTGAAATTGTATACTTTACCACAATTTAAGACAAATAAATAAAAAACTTTATATATATACATAATGTCATGATTTATCCAGACTATTTAGTAACTTTGATAAATCTGCAAAGAGCTACCACTATCTTTAAAGACTTTAAAGAAAATAATAATATACCTCATAGTTTGCAAAGCACCTTTCAACACAGTCAATTTAAAAAAAAAATAAATGAAGATGTGAAAGGAAGGGAGATAGAGTAGAGAAGAGAGAAAAGAGAGGAGAGAGGAGGGTAGAAAAAGGGAGGAGGAATGTGGACTTAAATTCCTTCTATATATCAAATGACACTCAAATACTACGTGTAAATATAAAGTCCTAATCTAAGGAAAAAGTTAAAACAATATCAAAAAAAGAACTCCTTAAGTGGACAGAGTATATATGAAATAACCAATGACCAATTTTAATTAAGAAGGAAAGACAGATCCATACAGGAAAATGTATGTGGTTTTCACTCTCAGATTTTTTTTTCTCACTGTAAAAGATTGTCAGGTAATATTTTAGGTACAGGAAAATCAAATAAGTTGGCATAATATTGTAAATTTTACAAAATCCATAGATAATGTAATTGTCTTAATTTTCTACAAAGTGACTATTTTAGTTATGACTTTTCCCTAAATAATTGATATAAAGTTTATATACCTTTTTAGAAAATATTTTAGAGATATGGTGATATGATACAATGCAAAATATTAAAGAAAAATGATATTTTTTTCAACATTCTATGCTTTTTTTAGAGTTTTTTTTTTAAGAGAGAAGGACAGTGAGTGGGGGGAGAGAATAAATTTATGTTGAGTATTTCACATGGCTTTTGTTGCTTTGACACTTAGCTGCATGCATGGGTGCTGGGATTTGAACCCGTGTACTTGCGCATGCTGGGCAAGCACCATAACAGCAGAGCCACCACTCCAGCCCCCATTCTATGCTTTTAGGAACATTTGGCAATAACAGAAGGGATATTGTAGGTCTGCAGGAATTTCACTGCTCATAGTTACTTTCTATTTTATCTTTGGTTAGGGTTACCTCCTGGAGCACTATCTCACTGTCCTAAAATTTGCCAACTGGGCATTTGTTACATATGTACATGAATCAAATGGAAATCAGTAAACCATCAGAATATTGCTAAATTTCTTGTTTGCACAAAGGTGCTTTACAATATCTCTCTTATCTATTTTGTTTCATCAGCTCTTTCTATGTTTTCAAATTTCAAATTAATTATGATTCCTCACTTCGCCTGTGCTATTTATCCTTTCTCTTGTTTTGTACCTTTTACATCCTATGTTCTGAAAAGTCCACACTCGCTTAGAAGTCCAGATAATATTTCCCAACCACTTGCGAGTGGCCTCACCCACAACTTTTATTCTTTTCATTCTTACTTTTTGTAAGCCTTCATTAGCATAATGATTCTTCATGAACACTTGTATCGCCTGTGATGCTGAACATGCCTTATTTCAGCTACTTGCTGTGTTCACTTTGCGGTGTCAGAGACACACTGAGTATGGCACACATTAGGATACCGAGGACTCCACTGAATAAATGAATCAGGTTTGTACTGCCCTCCAAAGCATCCAAGGATTACATTTTCTGTCTCCAAAATGTGCAAAAAATATTTTTCTTCCTTCTTTATCCATTCAACAAATATGTACTGTGTGTATGCTGCCTGCCGACAGAGTAAGCACCAGATATATAGCAATCAAAAGAGAAAAATAACAATTGTTACCGCAGAGACACTTTTTGTTCTCAATTAAATGTATCACCTCTTAATTCTAAAGCTCTATTTACTTAATATGATGAATGGTACCTTAATAAACAATCAACCAGTTACAGATGTATTGTCTGAAAAGTACATTATTCTTTGCAAACTCTAAAGTCTAAAAAATAAAACTTTATTTTGCTAGATTTGGTGAGGTGTACTATACATCAAATTATATGTATCATAGTAAAATAGTCTAAACATGATACTTATATAAAAAGTATATTTGAGGGCTGCAGCGGTGGCTCAGAGGTTACAGTGCTTGCCTGGTATGGGCAAGTACAAGAGTTCAAACCCCAGCACCACGTACACAACAAAGTCTCGGAGCAACAAAAGGCACATGAAAAACTAAATAAAAATCATTTCTCTCTCTCTCACTGTCCCACTCTCTTAAAAAAAAAAAGGTATGTGTGAGAAATCTCATATTACTCATGTCAGTAATTGAAAGAGAAAAAAGCATTAATACAGATAAATCATAGGTCATTCACTTCTGTATATCAAGTTATCCAAATAAAATATGTTTATATTTAAATACATCAGAAAGTATACATAAAAATTAAACTATAAGAGAACATGTTTTTGTGACTCTTATTTGTTGTTAGTCAACTAACTTTTGAATTTTTTTGTACTCTGAATGTACTTAGAATGACAAACATATACTGAAATTTGGAGTCTAAACATGGAGATGTAAAATAGAAGTGATTATGCAAGACTATAATTAGTGCAGTAATTGTTTTTGCTAGAAGCAATTTTTCCCATTATGATGGCATTTTTGACAAAGTACCAATAACAATGGCTCAATTAACTATACAAAGTGTGACTCGATGCACTTATGTGGTGGAAATGTTATATATAAATTACACAGATAGTTCAGAAAGATATTAACTGAATTTTCAGATGTAATTGTCCAGTACTTAAACTGTCCAGTGAAGTTGTCTTACATGCTCTGGAGCAGAGCCATAGAAGAACATTTCAACCATTACTTTCAATTTAGACCATCAGCTCCGGTCCATTTACTGAGTGGTGAAATCACAGCAATTGATTCTTCTGAATCTCTGCCAGTTACACTCCATATAATTCATCCAGACCATGTGCATTCAGCTGAATATTATTTTTGGACTTCAACTAGAATTCTCTACTTGCAACTAAATAGGCAATAGCTTCTGAATGAAATTCTTAATTTGTAGGGCTGAGATGGCTCACCCTGGTCATAAGGAATCCTTCAGTAAATCCTGTTCTAGTAAAGGTCATTAGGGTATGTTATATATCAAGGTCCTTCTCCATTCTTGCATGGCATCCCACACAGAGTTATATACAGATACGAATGACACGTCTTCAGTGATCATCATTTTCGTAAAATAAGACATCTATTTAATAATTATGTAGTGTGTCTTGTATGTCATGAGAACACAAAAATTTGATTATAATATTTGTAGTACATTGAGTGATTCTAGCAATCTGTGGCATATTCTACACTTTAAAAAAATAAAAGGAAGAGCTTATATATAAAATATAATCTACAATTTAATTTTTAAATTTCATAGTAAGTACTTTTCTTTAGAATTAGGTAGTATTATCATAAAAAATACATCATTCTTTAAAATTTGAAGTGATATATCACAGCATTTTCTTTCCAATGACAATATGGTTGGTGTCATATGTATGATTTTACTATAGGCATGCATAAATGTAAATGCACTCAAGCCAAGAAAAGATCAGAGGAAAAGTAAATATAAAACCAAATTTATTTATAGTCTACCATATACTGTCCAATGTATTTAAAAATTATTTATATTTTAGGATGCTTTCATATTTAATAGTAAAATACTTATATATTCATGACATCAACAACATATATTCACATTTAATTTGATAATCTAACAGATGTTCTTATAATAACCTCAACTACATAGACTCGAATATTCTGTCTTGTCCTATGCTACTTTCAGAAGACAATGAATCATGAGTATTTTCACATTTCCACCCTGTCAGGGCTTTCTGAGCAAAGATTGTGTAAGACATGTTAGCTTTATTAAATATAAAAAGATACACTTTCTGTGATAACAACTCTTTAGATTTCCCAAGAGTGAGATCACGCAGTGTTTGTCTTTCTGTGCGGGACTTACTTCACAAATCACAATGCCTTCCAGACTCATGGCTGTTGTGGATGACAGGACTTCATGCCTGGTTACCAGAGTCTGGGAAGATAGTGGGAGCCAGGATGGGGAGAGGCTGATCATCAGAGAAGCATTGCTGTCAAGTAGAAGAACAAATTCTGGTGTTCTATGAAACAGCAGGGTAAATATAATTAAAAATAATGCTTTGCATATCTCAAAATAGTTAAAAAGAGAATTTTTAGTGTATTCATCATATAGCGATGATAAAAGTTTCACTGATGGATATGCTAATTGCCCTGAGTTGGTCATTATTCAATACACATAAATCAAAATATCACATTGCTCCTCATAATACAAATATTATGCCAATGTAAAACTAAGACAAATTTTTGAAAAATGCATAAAATTTCTGCACAGTAATTGCAGCATCTCCTCTTCTTAGTGATTTTGAAATGCTTCCCTATCCTCCGCCATGCCGTGTTTGAGGAATGTGACTACTGAATCGAGTGCATTTTGAAATCTTTATTACTGCTTGGAGTTTCTGCTATACTCCTGGAATGAAAGAAGGACTGAGGCTATTTCCTTTCACCAGCTCTTCACACATCATGTGCTAATGGAATGTTCTCTAGGCCGTACCATGGAACACAAGTAACTGGCAGGTTTTGGGGTCTTACTTGGTGTCTCTACTTCATCAGTTTTGCCAACCAGTTAAAAAGAGAAAAGATAAAAGCATGAATGAAGGAGGGGACTTTATTATAAATCTTGTAGATGTTAGCAAAATTAGAGAGATAACAAATGATTTTACATACAACTTTATGCCATTTTGTAAATCTATATGAAATGTAAATGTTTTTGAAGTGGTTTATTAATCATGAGTAAAGACAACCTGAATACATGTATTACTCATAAGAAAATGGATTTATTAATTTAAATTATCCTACTAAGAAAACTCCAGGAATAGATGTTAACTGGCAATTTCTCCAAGTATTTATGGAAGAAGTAATACAGACATATACCAACTTTTCATGAGGTCATGATAAGCCAACGGTTAAACCTACAAAGCACATTACAAGAAAGACATTAAAAGGCCAATAATAAACCTGAAAATAGACACACGTTTTCTAGACAAAACAACAAAGGTAACAAGCAAATACTATGTGCAATTTTGCATAATGCAATTTTTGCCATTCAAAATCTATCAGTATAACTAGTCATGCAGATAAGGAAATGCGAAAAAATATCTATTATCATCCTCATAGATGACTATTTTATCTTTGGTAAAATGGCCAGATATTCAATAGCGTATGACAACCAGCTGTGGACAATGAGTGCCAGTGAAACAATGAATAAGCACTGTTGGTTCTAAGGGAAATGCTTTTGCTTTTAATGTCTATTATCCTCTTAAAAGTGACATAGTAAATGCTTTCCTAGCGATGCCATTGTGAAGATAAGCACACCCATTCCCTACATTTCTACATTTTGTTTTCAGTTGCAAACTGGTAAGGTAGAAAACAGATGAATTAAAATTGCCAATGAAAAAGTGAAATTTGTGTTCTCTTCTCAAATACATGATTGTATAAATAAGAATAAAATCCCAAATCATACACTGTTAAGACTTAATCTAGCAAGATCTTTTTGTAAATGTCAGCAATGTTCAGCTACAGTGGAAGAAACCTAACCATGGCTGCGGTGTTTTAAGTGAGCTATATTTTTAGAATTGGTGATTATTTAAGCATAAGCATTTGTCAAAACATGCAAACTAGACATTTACAACTGTTTTTTCCTTTCTCAGTGTATTGAATAACAGTGGTTGGAAAACAAAATATAACAATTAAAAGCAATATGTTAACTTTCAGTCTAGTTCTCTCAACTACTGCAATAGTAGAATTATTTTAATATGGATAAGAGGAAATAGGTGTTCATAAAACATTTCTCTATATTTCATCTTTATTTTATTATTTTACTATTATAGCATAAAAGATCTTTAAAGGAGAAGAAATCCCTTCTATATTTGCATGACCAAAGAAGAAGATAGAATTTTTTTTTCTAATCCCAACATTAATCTTCCCATGTTGTCCCCTGTTGCCATAAAGCAGAAGACTTGAGGATCCTGGAACATTTTCCCACCACAATTGCAAGCATGTATTCCATGGGGCACTAGATGTCCATGTCTCCTCCTTTGAAGTTCTTGCAGTATTTCCTCCTGTTGATTATTTGAGACACAGGAGGTGCAGAGTAGTTCTTAAGGCTACTCACAGGCTATGTGAATGGGACCCCTTCTCTAGCAGTTCCAGTCTGTGTCCAGGCTCATATTGGCCTGTGCTTTGTCCAGCTTCCATCTTTTAAAGTAAAGTCAGGCGTTCACTTGTCAGGGAGGGTGTAGAAAGATATTCAAAATCTCAAAGCATTGCATGTTGGTACATTGCAAAAGTACTTAATTATCTCTGGCTCAAATATTTTCATAAAAAATAAGATCGTTAATTTAATTAATATCACAACATAGTCTAAAATAGTCCTGGAAGAAAAAATAATAATTATAATACTAATAATATTGGCTAGTCTTTATTGGATATCACCTATGTGCCATAACCTGAAACATAATCATTTAACTTGAGCAGTGGATGAAGAAGTTAATGGAAAATACTTTTCTTTATTTTTGAACATTAAAATGAAATTAAATTCTGAAACTGAATCAGTCTTAAAGTCTTCTCACTCTAAAGCCAGATTCTTTAAGTGCAATATTCTAAGTCCTTTCTGATTGAACAGGTGCCATCACACTAAGGAACTGCATTTGATTCTCATCTTTTTTGGTAAGGAGTATTGATTTTTATTGAAAGAAGATCTTTACAACAACTCTGGGAAAGATCATATTATTTTCTTCTTTTCAGATCTATTAATAAATGAAATACATTGATAAATCTTCTAAATGTGTACATGAGAGAGGTAAGAGAAAAAGAGAAAATGAATTATGAAAAGTTTCTTTAACAATAGACTCTTCCCAATAAATATAGAGTACTTGATGGAATGGAAAATAATCACTTTGATTTTGTAATTAAATAATTGATCCTGGCATAGTTTCTCAATTCACATTAAAATAATTTGTTGAAGCTTCTTAGGGAAGGTGGCCTAGAAGTCCAGAGTATTCATACTAAGTAACACAACTTTGTCATCAAAGGAAAGAGGTTGCCTGGTTATGGAGATAACTAAAACCATCTGAATCAAGTGTTTCTATTAGAGAAAGTGACAACATGTACCTATTCAATCATGCAATGGAAATTAAACAATACAAGTTTTATTGTATCCTTACAAGAAACATGAAATTGAATCAAATCAAGTGGAAGAAATTAGGCAATACTAATGGTGGGAGATACTAATAAACAATTAGTCCAAATTGCTCAAATGTGTCAATAAGCTGAAGAACAGAACAAGGAGAGGATTGTGCTGAGAGTAAGCAAACTAAATAAACACCAAAACCAGTGCAATGTATGAATCTCCGCTTGTCCACATATTTTAAAATCTCTATGAAGAAAATTTTGGAGGAATTTAGAAAAATTTGATTATGAACTGTACTTTAAGAAATGTTATCATATTGGTGAGATATGATTAATCTATAATGAGGATATAAGGACACCATCCTTAGGAACTGCATGGTGAATTTTTTGTGGTATTTAGAGGAAAAATAGTATGTTTATACACAGGTGAGTATATTAGTGTGTACTGCATAATTCCTTTGAATTTTCTATGTTTAAACTTTTTCATAACTTGGAATAAGAAAAGTTCTACATATTATCAAAGCACTTTGTCACATTATGTCATTTCATACTGAACCTTCAGACACTGCAATCAAGTAAACGGAGGATACAGAGGGAGGATAAACAATAAAAACAAAGAATCAATACTGAAGGTCTTTCACTTTACATTGTACCCATATTGTAGCAAATATTCGATAAGTATTTTATAAAATGTGTGCGTAGATTGGTGTAAAGCATCCTAACATTTTGCTTACCCTTACTTACTCCTTTTTCATTAAGTATTTTTCTACTTTGCTTAAATAGTTCTTTTCCTCTGAAATCTTTTATCCAATGTAAATTCAAATTCTGTTTTTTCTCTTTTCAGAAAAGTTACAGTAACTTGGTCTATATCTGCAAGTAATATGTATAAGAATTCAAACTTGCAGACATCAGCTGATATATTTTTAATCATCCTTACTTCATTAGAATGTTAGCTTTCTCTTTCAAAAAATTTGGTGCGTATTAATTATACATCATGGCACTTTTCTTTGTGACATTTTTTTAAGAGAGAGAGGGACAGGACAGCAAGAGAGAATCAATTTTATTTAGTTTTTTTTTTATTTGGCCTTCATTGCTGTGACACTTGTGTATGTGGTGCTGGGGTTTGAACACACATCCTGCACGTACCAGGCAATCACCATAACCACTGAGCCACCGCTCCAGCCCTGTGACTGGTTTTTTGTACATATATGGACATATCTTGTTCAGTTCCAAGCCCAATACTTTTTCCACCCTCCTCTCCTCTTCTCCTCCCTCCCTCCCCTCTAATGACCTCTCTTCTTGATCCAAGGCTTCCTTTTTTCCCCAGATTTTATTCCCTCTAACTTCCATGTATGGAAGAAAACACACTTATTTTCCTCATCATTTTGGTGTTCAGTTCCACACATTTTCCTTCAAATGACATTATTTTTTTCTTCTTTATGATTGAATAAAATTCCATTTTGTGAGCTAAGCATGTGTGTGTGTTGTGGGGTGGGGAGAGAATTAGACCTAAACTAGTTCCATAACTTGGTTATTGTGGATTAGGTTGTAATTAATGTGGGTATTGATATATCTCTAAGGTACGGTGACTAATTATTTTAGATAAAAACCAAGGAATGACATAGCTATATCATATGGTAACTTTATTTGTAGTTATTTTTGAGGAACCTCCAATCTGATTTCTATAATGATTGTATTAATTTATATTCTCAGTCACATCCCTTCACCCTGCATTCTCACCAGTATTTATTATTTGTACTCTTGATGATTGCTATTCTGACTTGAGTGCAATGGAATCCCAAAGTGGTTTTGGTTTGTATTTCTGTGATGGCTAAAGATGTTGAACATGTTTTTATATCAAAACATGGAGGACAAGTCCACCCAGTTATAGTCATTTCTTTCTTGACTAAAGTGCCAAAAACACTGCAGAAAAAACAAAATGTACTGGAGAGAGGAAAGCCATTTTAACAAAGGGTGCAGAGGAAACTGGACATTTAGAAATGTCCAAATTATCAGAAATTTTGCAACTTTCGAAAAGAATAATAAGGGCTACACTTCAACATGTAGGGAATAGGATGCAATCAAAGTGGAAAGATTCCACTCAGCAAATGAAGCAGTTCAGATTGAAGAAACCTGCACAATGGTAGAAAATCTTAGACTCTTAAGAAATGGTGTTAATATCCAGAACTCCAAGACTCGACACTAAAGACAAATAAAAACCCAAACAATAAATGGGTAAGTAGACTGAGCAGATACTTCTCAAAAATGAGCAGTAGTTATGAAAAGATTTTCTTTTTTTATATTGCATGTTAATAATATTTATAATTGGTAGTTTAGTTAGAAGTCAGTCCAGAGAATAAGATCTGAAATAACTTTTGTTTAAATAAACTTAATTTATACATGACTATATGAAGAGAAATGCCAAGTAATGTATTGGTGTATATAAACAAATACAAACTATGAAATAAACCTTTTGAGGAAACACAGTTGAGAGGTATTTTTGTTTTGTTTTGTTTTGTTTTGTTTTTTTGCTTTTTTCAGGTCTATAGTGATCTTACTGCACTTATAGGGCAGTGAAAGTTCTAATGAAAGATAGCAGGTTATTTGGCCTTTGTTATCATAGGTGACAGTGCCATAAAGAAAATTCTACAATTGAGTTAGCAGACCTTTTATGTTTAAAGGCGTTACCTGCCATCTGAATAATTAGAAAAGTGATTAGTTATGAAACACGATTTTTCATTTATATAAAAATTTCAATCAAAATAATTGACCACTTTAAAAAATATAATGAGAGCTACGAGTGCTACATAAACTTGGGAATTAATTTCTATTATTCCAGAAAAAATAGACACAGATTTAGAAACTTCAAAGAGTACAAATGAACATGTGCGGCTTCTAAGTGTAAAGAGTCTAGGCATGGATTATGGGAGCCCTTTCCTTGTACCAGTAACAGACTGAAATCTATGTGTCAGGCAATTCTAATTTAAAGATAAAAATAGAAGTGAGCAATAAAATTAATAACTTATTAAATAAATAAGCAAGCAAACTTAATAAGTGTGGTTAGCTAAACCAATCTGGTAATCAAGACCTGAAGAGCAGGAGGAGGTAAGTCTGGGACTTGAAGCAGTCTGATCCACCTCAGTCTTTGATTTCACCAGCAGGTGTGTTGCAGAATAGAACAAATCCTAAATCAAATCACGAGTAAGTATTTCAACAGATATAAAATCTTTGCAGTCAGATCCATTTTTGTGACAAAACTTCACACTAATCAATGCTGGTGTCTAGTGGTTATAGAAGGAGTGGACTACAGACACCTTTGTAGAGATTTGATTAGAAATGAAGAACAGAGCTTTAGAAAAATGGCAGCAATAAATAAGCAAACAACCATTGTGAAGACACACCCAGCTGAGAAGGGATCAAAGTAACAAAACACTGATGGATGGCAGAGAGAAGAGTTGGAAATTTGTAAAGGTAAAAGTGAAGGAAGCAATTATCTCTAGAGAATCAAGCACATGCGAGCTGCTCATTATCTTTCTTTGGATAGTCTAATTGGATAATTATCAAGTGATGTTGAAAATCCCAAATCTACCATTGGACCATGAAGAGAACAGTACCTGGCTGTAGATTGATAGCAGATAAATACTAATACAGGTGAAGCAACTCCCCAAATCTCACTGGGAATTCTAAAAGCATGGCAATTAAATATTTTTATTTAGGAATAAAATTGATATTTACATTCAGTTTATCATTCAATTCCTCAGAACAACTCAGTTTTAAATTTTCCATATATGGATCAGGGATGGTAGATAGCTTCATACCTGTCACACGATATTAAAAAATTAGTTGTATTTATATCACCAAGTTTCATATGTGATTGCTCTGCACTTCAGAAGACCATCACTCTCACGATAGTCATGAAGGCCTAGCATACACTGATGCAGTCACGAGTTTCCAGTCTGCTGTGGGAGATTTACCATAGCTAAAGATTCAGCTCTGTGATATTCCAATTTGTGACACTTTCCTCTGAAGATGTGAACTCCAGTATGTAGGAGGTAAAGGAAGTTACTCAGTGTCTTATGGACTTCAGCATCCCATAATGGATGTTTTACCTGATTACTCACTTTAGTAGTCTTTATTTGGTCATGTCTAACCTCTTATCCCCAAACATATTAAGACCAAAGTTGAAGAACCAGTTATTTGTGATGAAGAATGTTTCCCAAATTCTATTCTTCTAGAATTGTGAAATCTTTATCCCATTCAATGTCATAAAGCATCAGAACGTGGAAAGGGTGCTAAAGCCCAGTTTTAGGACACATAGGAGCTTCTTTTGTGTTGGTTAGTTTAGGACTTGGAGGCAACTATATGTGGTGATGATTTGCTAGATATCAAGAAAGATAATTAAGGCTGTTCTTTGACATTATCTTACATTGTGATCACTGAAATGGTAATGAGTTTTTACAAGTTTGGCCTTGATTAAAATTGCTACCTCTGGGACAAGATTGGTTGATATGAATTTCTTTCACAATTCTGAAGACCCCATAAGTCCAAAATTAAGCTGTCTGAAGAGTTCTCTACCCCTGAAAGTGGTAGAGAACAATCCATCCCTTGCCTCCTACAGCTGGTGTCTCCATGTGCTCCACTGTATCCCTCCAGTTTCTGCCTCTCTGGTTACATTATCTTGTCTTCTCTGTCTTCTATAATATAGTTCTCTTGTAAGGTTGCTTGCTATTGGATTTAGAGCCCTATTGAATGATCCAGGATGATTTACACATCTCAACATCCTTAACTTAATTCCATCTGCAAAAAGAAACTTTTCCCAAATATGGTACAGTTATGGGTTCCAGGAAATAGAACATTGGGTGCATCTGCTTGGAGGTCATCCTACGACCATTGACCAGGCATGCTTTTAATCTGAGAAAGTAGGGAGGGCACTTATTCACTGTACTGGTGTGAGAAACTTGTTTAGCAATCTTCAGCATTCCTATTTAAGATTTGCATTCATTTCAATTGAGTTCTCTGTCATGACAAACATTTTGATCTTGCATGATATGATTTTACACCTAAAATATATTTTATCCATTTTCTGATTGACCCTCTTAATCCACTTCCTTTTCCATCCCATTTTATAAAAAGGGTGTGAACAACATCAACTGATTGGTTATCTAGACATCTGAATTTATTTTAGATGCTGTCAATTGGGAGCTCTAATAGGAGAACAAAGAGAAAGAAGATATTTTTCCCTTCATTTGGAAATTAATGGGCTATTTCTCTTATTGGGCTGCACTGGATTGATTCTGTCCTGTAGCTGAAAGCTATAGCTCCTTTTGGTTGGCTCTTGCCACACTGATTTTGTGTTCCCCAGGTTCCTATAAATACCCTTTTAATTGTGACCTGCAAGTATAAGGTTACCTATGAAATCCATGTCATTGAGATAGTTCGTATTTCCTTGAGGTTCTTTTACATCCTACCTACCCTTATCTTTTGGAAGACATCCTCATTCCAACTCTCTTCATATTACACGAGTTTGACATCCTATAGTTTTTGGAGGATGTTTACTTAAACACAAAATTGTACAGTTTGAAATTATGACAAAAATGGGAAAAGACCGTGTTCTCCAGGGAGGGAGGAATCTGGTGAAAAACATATAATACCAAATAATCTCTAAATCATGATGTTTTAAAAAGAATAAATTACATCAGGAAAAGCAAATGACACAGGAAATATGCTGATGACAGTCAAGTAGAGTACAAAGTAAGAATGTAGCTCAAGTCTAAAGCTACGTCAGCATATGCACTGGTTGAACCCCCAAACTTGATCTCTGCATTTTTGGTTTCAGAGTGCTAGAAATTAACAGATTCTTAGTTATCAGCATACTTATTCATCTTTATGAAGCAAGAGTCTAAAAAGATGTTTTGTATAGAAATGATAAATGAAGAAATAAAGCATTCCAAATACTTACAATTGTATTTCTTTAAAAATAAAATAAAAATTCTGGCATTACATCCATCTGGTCACCATCAGCAAAGTCCAACATTGAGAAAGATACACACACACACACACACACAACACAAAGTTAATTGATTTTTTGTTGCTTTAATGTAAGAGATACACTCCTGGATATTAAATATTTGAGGAAAAGCTTTAATATTAGGTAAATCAAAACAAGTAAACAACAAGGGCTGTGAGAGTATAAGGAATCAGAGGGAAAAGACAATTCAGGAATTGAAAGAAAAATTCAAAGAAGAGGCAGATAATCTCAGATAACTAAAAACAATATGTCTATACAATTAGAGCAATGCATTATATGAAGGAAATTAAGGAAGCTTTTAAAATGTGGTTTGTGGGGGCTTGAGCGGTGGCTCAGCAGTTACAGCATATGCCTGGCATGCATGAGTATGTGAGTTCAAACCCTAGTGCTACATGCACAACAAAGTGTTGGAGCAATGAAAGCCACATGAAAAACTAAATAAAATTGATTATCTCTCTCTCTCACTGTCCCTCTCTCTTTAAAAATATAAATAAATAAAAAATTAAAATGTGGTTTATGTATTTTTTATGATTTGGAAGAAGAAATTGTGGCATTCTTTCTGAGATAGCATGGACAATAAAGAAGTAGAAATATTATAAAACAGATAAGAAAAAAATGGTGGTTATGTTTTCCAATATTTAAATGATGGAACTTCCATATTTGAAAACCAAAGCATACACAGGGAAGTATGTTTTAAAAGAAAAAAAATATTTAAAAATTCAACATTGAAAAACAAAAGTTTTTGTATTTTAAGTGGCAATTGTATTTACAAAGCACAGTGAATGGTAGGCTGGTTAATTCTAAGATGCATCATTAATGAGTAAAGAAAGGTCTATGACCTTCCTGTGTGAGGGTAGGGAAAAATTAATCATATATGAAAAATAAATCAGAATGGAGACAGACTTATAGGCAACAAAGCTGAAAGTCAGGGGAAAATAAGAAATTCCTTCAAATGTCTAAGAAAATAGCATTTCAAAACTAGAATTTTATATTTTAACTATTTAGTTGTTATGGCTTAGATATAAGATGTCCCTGAAACGATCAAGAGTGCTATAACCTAGTGAGTCCATTAGTCCACTTGAAAGAATTAACTGGGTAGTGACTGTAGGCAGGTAGAGTATGGCTGAGGAGGTAGGTCACTGGGGTCATGCTTTCAGGGTTTATATTTTTTCCCTGGCAATTAGAGTGTGTTTGCTTGCTCCTTACTTCTCTCTCTCTCTCTCTCTCTCCTCCACTTCTCTCTCTTTCTCTATCTCCTTCTGCTTCTAAAATGTCCTGACTTGAGAATCTTTCCTCCACCATATCCTTCTGCCGTGATGTTCTGCCTCACTCAGGCCTGGAGCAATGAATTTGGCCAACCATCGACTGAACCTCTGAAATTGTGTGCCAAAATAAGCTTTCCTTCTCTAAGTTATTCTTGTCATGATTTTTGGTCACAGTGACATAAAACTGACTAAAATGTCACCCAATACAAGTTTAGAAAAAACATATTTCTACATACAGATTCTCATAATCTAAACTCCCTTTCCCCTGAGGAATACTCTAAAGGGATTAAATTACAACAACAAAAAAAATGAGATTCAGAAAATAGAAAACCAAACTATTTAGAAAGCAAAGTAATGGAAGAGACCTTTTATGACCATTTTATAATCAGCCTGAGGAAAGACTAGTCCTGAAATTAGATCTTTATTAAAACAAATGCAACTAATAGAATACCCAAGCATTTTAAACATTTAGAAAACATCTGGGTTAGTGTTTTATAAATCTATTGAAAGATTTTAGGAACTTAAAAAATAGAAATATAAAATAACTACAAAAATTGGATACTACAAATGCCAGAAAATTTTAAATTTTCATAAGAAAATTTCCTTCCTTAGCTATGATAAACATTGTTATTCTTAGAATATGTGATCAATGATTACGTAACCAAAATCAACCACACAACAAGATTGATAAGATAAATGGAGCAGGAAGGCAGAATGTTAAAGATGAAGCTTCATTTGATGTCACAGTAAATCGTATGATACTTAAAATCAGTAAATTGTGTATGGTCATAAAACATGCACTTAGTAAAGTGGGAGTGAACAATGAAAGAAAAAGCAAAAGGAATTAGGAGAGATTACCAGAAAAGTGTTTGATGGACACTAACATGCAGTTTAGGAGTAGCTATTTTTATAATATCTTAATGCCCTGTTTTGATTAAAATTAAGAAATAATGCAATGCTCAGGACAAATATTGGGAAGAAAAATTATTTTAGAAAGGCATTAATATTTTAAGAAATATAAACTTCTTCATTCATCAGTCAATAAATTGACTCTTGTTATGTATTTGCTATCATGATAACCTATGGAGAAAGATAAGTATGTAAAATAAGAGAATCCATTTGTCTCAATGATGCTCTTTTTCTTGATTATGATATGCTTATTTATATCCATTTCAGAAATTTATTTGAATAATATTGAGTCCCCTTATTCCTTAAAGAACAAAATTTACATCCCTCTTTTGCCATCTAAGGAGTCTAAAAATAGTAAAGAACTTTTCCTCGTAGGCTCTACTCATAGAATTCCAGACAACTTTAATGATGACAATTCGTGGAGGAGTCGAATCAGAGAGACCACAGTGACTTTTTCACTTTCTTTCAGAAATCCATCTGTCTCTAAACACATTGCTATTGAGCCATTCAAATATTAGCTGAAGCACCCCGTTTGACAGGTGATGGGTGATCTCCATCCCCAACCCACCTCCCAACATTGCCTGATAATTGCGGAAACTCCACCTCACAGGTTAGACACAGGGATTCTAGTTGCCATTTAAAATTTTTTTTAAAATCAGGCTTTAGGTCAAATGTAGTTAACAGCTTCACCTTTCCATAAGACCTTTTTCTCTCGTAGACTAAGTAGCACAGGTGACCTTATTCATAAAATAAAATGTCATCCTGTCACATAAGCTTGCAAACTTTCCAAAACAAGCTCATTAGCAAATAATGATGCCAAAAGAATGACTTTTTAAATGTCAATAAATACATTTTACAACCTTCTTGATAATATGTGAAAAGTAGATAAGTAATTATCAGAGGAATGCCTTTCTCTGCAGAGAAAGTTAGAGAAAAAAGAATTCTGTAAAACTTTCAGTTATATTTAACCACAAAGAAAATCAATGGTGCTACTTAGTTCTCACAATATGAAACAATTTTAATAGGATCCTAAACCTTAAGTGACCTATTTACACAAAATCTGCTGAAATATAATGAGCACAAAACGTGGTAAAAATTTCAGTAAGATAACCACTGATTCAAACCTCACTTCTATCTCCAAATTACCTCAAAATACTTCTCCCTGCTCAAGTTCCCATGCGTGTGCCCACACACACACACACACACACACACACCGTGGAAGACAAGAATGTTGGAGGAAAATTTCCATCATTGGCCAAATGTCATCTTGTGTGTACCAGTGAGTTTGCAGTACATTTGGGCCAGACTGATGGAGAAATGTTGTGGTTTACTGTGGTCTAATCCTATTCAAAAAAGGAAGTGAAATAATGGTATCTGCCAGTAAATAGATGGACATACAGAGAACATCATTGTAAATTAAATAAGCCAGACTCAGAAAATTGAGGGTCAAATGTTGTGTCTCTTACGTGGAAGCAAGAGGAAAATAAGGGGGAGAAGGCGGTAGAGAAAGGGATTGGACATCCTACAGACATAGAGAAGCTCGGTAGAGTAGAAAGAGGAGAATGAGAGGGAGAAAGGTAGGAAGGGAAAGTGAAAGAAATGTGGAATTAATCTAACAGAATCAAGTGATACACATACATATAAAGGCACCAAAGGGAATTTCCCCTGAGTATGTGGAAAGTACCAATCAAAATAAATGAATAAAGGAGTGAAAGGAAGATCAATAGAAGAGGGAGAAAAGGAGGAGGGAGGAGCCTAGGGAAAGGGAGGGAGAATGGGGATTAAAATCAAAGTCCTTGCATGTATAATTTTGTCAAAAGGAACCCTCAAAATATGTACAATTTTAATCCTCTAATAAAAATTGAAAACTAAAAAAATGTTTCCCAACTATCCACAAGTGATTCAGCAAAATTGTTTGGTTGTAGGTAAACAAAAATTGATATTTTAAAGGAATTCTGGTTATTAAAGTTGGTGGGTAAGTATAATTGTAAAATAATATAATGCAATGAATACTTGAAATTTTCCTAAAAGAAGCAAGCAATATTTTAGCAACATTTGAGAATTATTTTAAATGAATTAAGTATTTTTAATTTGTCGATTGACAAAACTAATACATGAGGTAGAAACTGAATTTTAAAAAGATGTAGAGATGGGCTGGGCAGTGGCTTAGTGGTTATGGGTCTTGCCTTGCATGCCCAAAGACACTGGTTTGAACCCAGAACTACGTACACAATGAAGTGCCGGAACAATGACAGTCACATGAAAACTTAAATGAAAAATTTGATTCTCTCTTACTCTTTCTCTCGCTGGCCCTCTCTCTTAAAAAAAAAAAAAAAACGGATACAAAGAATAATATAAGATGTTGAAAAGAAACCCACACATAGTCCCTGGTAGAGTTATGTGTTTCAAGAATTTAGTCATTCTAGGTCAGGTAACGCAAAGTGACGTTATTTCCAGGTGTTTGTGTAGTAAAATATCCCTTTCCTAGAGTGGGAAAATAAATTCCTATATGATGAAGTACAACACTGTGAAGATAGTGGTGAACACTGGACATAACTACTAAATAATGCAGTGTTTTATGTTCCACTTATATTTCCCATATATACATTTATAAATCATTGATAAATACCTCAATTATTTCAATGTGTGCTGGGAGACAGACTTGATATTATATCCATTTTATCAACAATTGCCCTGAGACAATAAGAACACATGACTTGCATAAAGTGCCTATCAAGCTATGATAGAATCAGAACAAAGTCCTTCTACAATGATGGTCCAAGGATGCTTTAACTGCTGAGGTGATTTCAAGGAGTGACTGATGCCTGACACTCAAATGACGCTCCTGGACAGGTGCATTGCCCCCTCCCCTACCTTCAAGCAACTTCTTTGCACCCTGTGGCCTAGGACTCTAGACATGCTAAAAATATCTCCTCGGGAACTACTTTTAGATACAATACATTATTTCAGTTATTGCTAGATGAAATGAAATCTTAGAGCAGAATCTGTGAAATTCAGTATGCTATGCTTTGTACATAGTCATGCATTATGAAAGCTTTCCTTTTGTCTCTGAACTTTTAAAGGAGAAATATTATAAACACAGATGGTTGCCATGAAATCAATTTTTGATCAATTTTGTGAACGTTTTATCATAGCCTCACAACGTTACTAATCTGTAAAATAACCCTACAGCCAGAGATGCCCTTGGTCACGCTAGGCCTCTGTTTGCATTGCTGTTTTCTACTGAGTCAAGTGTAAGGTAGTGTTGGAGTCTTCCCTGACCCCCAAAGTATTTCATCATTATAAGAATAAAAACAGATCATTTCAGTTACTTGGTTGTTAACTTAGTTTTCCATAAATCATTTAGTACAATATAGATGTGTCAGGTACCATGTTCTTTAATATAATTTTAATTCAGATATACTAATTCAAGCAGGGGAAACCCTTTATAAAAGAAAAGAAAATTACATAAAAAATAAATAGATTTTCCAAGAAAGAAGTTAGGAGCCATAATCAGGAAACAGAGAACTTCTTGTCAATAAAAATCTGGTGAACAGGGGGCTGGAGTGGTGGCTTGGCACTTATAGCACTTGCCCTGCATGCCTGAGTACACAGGTTCAAATCCCAGCACCCACGTACACAACTAAGTGTCAGATCCACGAAAGCCATGTGAAAAAGTCAATAGAAATTGATTCTCTCTGTCTCTTTCTCTCTCTCTCTCACACTGTCCTTCTCTCTTTAAAAAAAAATCTGGTGATTGCTATGTTTTTGTTTGCCTGAATATATCAACATTGTTTGCAGGCTCACAATACACTTGTAACTATTTCACAGGGTGCTGCATGCAGAATTACCTTTATTCTTTACCACAGAAAAAAAGACAAGAACCAAATATAAAATATTAAGAACTTCTACTAGGAATTCTCTAGATAATTCATTTTTCAAATATGCATTCTTTTGCTTATCACAGAACATTTTTCCCTTTTCTATAGAAACATTTTATTTTTTAAAATTTACTTTTATAAAAAAATTGAAACCAATTATTTGTGTCAATTTCACCATATGTCATCTTTGGAATTTCAATAAATATTGACCAATAATTTTATGGTATAATACAAAGTGATTGCCAACACAAGAATCTTTTATTTAAAATCAGCTTAAATTTTATTTATTACTGACTAAACTTTTATTTTAATATAATCTAAAAGGTACTATAAGGAACTGCTATCCTCAAAAGGTAAGAAGGTAGGAATTATATAACCAATGTCACTGCAGGTATAATTTATGGAAAATTTACTCTTACATGGCCATTCTAATATGGCATGAAATTCCATTTTCTTATGTATCTTTTTAACAGGGTATTCATCATCTGTTCTATAAGGAAAAGTAGAATAGACTATCTAGATTCTTAGGCTATGAGCAAGTTAAACTAGGGAGTGGAAATTTAAATTTTTCTTTTACTCAAGAAAAATCACTTTAAGATGTGAGCAAGGATCTCTATGGTTTAATAAGAAGACATGGATCAATGAATTATATGATAACATTAAAGGCCACTGATAAATCTCTGTCTTTTGCAACAGTAGGACATATATGAAATCTAAAAGTGAATAAAATAATAAATTCTACACAACATTATGTTAAAATACAATAAAATATATTTGCTGCATTACTACCTATCCGAAAATTTAGAGGAAACATTGTGAAAATCAACCAATGACAGTTTTCCTTTTATTGAATCTTTGAGTGATTCTGAGAACCAAGGTAGTGTGATGGCATCTAGTCAAACTACTTTTGAGGCACCATCTTAGCTCTGGCTGTCCTAACAAAACACTATACACGAGCAGGATTGTAAAAACAGAAATTTGATTTCTCTTGGTTTTCGAGGCAACAAATTAGATCAGGTTCCCAGTGTGGATTGTTTCTGCTGAGTTCTCTTTTCTTGGCTTGCAGATGACTTCCTTCTCTGTGGGAGGAAAGTGCAAGCTCTCTGGTGTCCCTTACTTTAAGGACAGTGACTCAGCATGGAAACCCATGTCATGATTCCATCTAATTCTGATAATGTTCTAAAATACATCTCCAAATAACACTGAATTGGGATTTATGTTATATCATGCACATTTAGAGGATGCCTTTTGGCAAATTTATTTTTATGAACTATGACACGTTTTTAAAACGAGTAACTTAAAAAAAGATGACAATTATTTCTTGAAGGGTAAGCACTCATTTCAGCAGAGTTCAAATAATAAATATGAGTTATCAGTAGTCAAATACCCCTTTGATCTCCCTCCTAGCCACTGACCTTCAGAGTAGCCATTATCCTCTCTCCAACACTGCAGATTTTCACTGTTAGTTGCTGGATTTTAGAAATGGAATCGTGTAGCATAAACCCTTTAGTATTAATTCATAAAAATACATTTTTTGCACTCAAATTTGTACCCTCAGTGCTACAACATTCTTTTTTCTTGTGGCATTTCATGTATCCATAATGGAGCTGACAAAAAATCATGAGATATCTTCTCAAATGCAACAGCTTCTTTATTGATATGTTGTCATGCTGCCAGGGTCTAATGAATGCTAATGTGCTAACTGGAACTATTTTCTGTTCAACCTTTTCTTGTTCGGCCACAGGTTCCTCAAAGTTACCTCATAGCCCTCTAAGTCAATGAATTGTGCATGACAAATGTATAAATAATCTGACCTTACAGAGTATACACTGAGCATCTATTGGTTTCTTTTATTCCTTAATTGGAATCCCACTTTGTCAACATGGAAATGGTTCAACATGTTAAAGTGTAACGTGGATGATACTTACTGGAAGACATTGGTCCTGGAGTTTCTCATAGGAAGGTTGATTTAAAATGTGTAGTTATGGGGCTGGAGTGGTGGCTCAGAGGTGTCATGCTTGCCTGGCATGTGTAAGGACCTAGGTTCGAACCCCAGCTCCATGTTCATGACTAAGTGTTGGAGCAATGAAATCCAGATGAAAAACCAAATACAATTGATTTTTTCCTATCTCTCTCTCTAAAAAACAATTGAATAAAATAAAACAAAATGTGTAGTTATAAAGATAAATTTTTAATAAATAAAATATAAATGGGAACATATATTTATACATGTTCCCATATATCATGTCTGTTGTTTTAGTAATTATTATCATCAGCAGATGATAGAAACTGTTAACTGAGTTTCCATTATGAAATGTTGGTAACACAAAAAGTCAAAGTGAAGTTGTCTCACAGTCTTTTGACTTTTTTTTTTAGTTATACATCCCCAAATAGGCTGATTGTGCTGTGAAAATATGATGAATGCGATTTTATCCTACCACAAAATAAAATATTAAACTAGAGACTGTGGTTACTAAGTGGTGACAAAACACCTAAATTTCTAGTTAAATTTTATAATAAAAACTAAAAGCATCATGAAAAATGGTAAAGGTGGCCACACACTTGAGAAAGGAAATCACACTCAGATCATGGAATATGTATGGCTGTGACCTGAGAGTCACAGGAGGATGTCAAAGATAATATAAGTATCAAGACGTTTTCTTTTTCCTCCTAACTTGAGTTAAGCTAAATGATGTAAAGATGGAAACATCAGAATGAAGTAAAGATGAGGAAAGCTTTTGAGAAATGTGTTGTGATTTCCTTCTGATCCTCATTTAGCCATTCAATTACTTTTATGGAACAAAAGAAAGCTGTAAAAGCAAAAATGTCACTTACTTAAAAAAATGTACCCAAAGTAATCAGAATAACCATTGAATACTTCATTAGGCTATATATGCTTCATATTGGATTAATGTAACTCAATACTTTTCCTGACAGCCTATGCTGGGTAATTATTTGCTCTGAAAAGTTAAGAGTGAAAAGAAAATGTAAATAAATATCAATGTACAGTCAATACCTTCAGAAATTTATGAATGTAAATGAAGATATGAGAGAAATATATAGTATCATGAATGGGAGATCATATTGTACAAATGGTTGATTTTATATGTGATTTATTTAGAAAATTATGTGATTAGTGTGACATAATTTGAAAATAAAAGGGTATGCTGTAAATTATATTTTATTTATATTATTTGTAGAAAATATAGGTGAGAGAGGTTGGAGCAGTAGCTTGGTGGTTAAGGCCCTTGCCTGGCATTCACAAGTGCATGGGTTCAAACCCTAGCACCCACATACACAGCTAAGTGTCAGAGCAACAAAAGCCATGTGAAAAACTAAATAAAAAAAAGGTTGATTCTCTTTGTCTCTGTCTCTCTCTCACTGTCCTTCTCTCTTTAAAAACATATATAGGTGAGACATAAGAAAGGATATTGATCATATCTGAAGTTCATATGTAATATCATCATGAAGGATATAATAACATTTTATATGTGGACTGAGTTTTCCTATTTCATGTCATTTAGTTTTCTTTACTCCTATCAAGGTCTAAATCTTATTTGGGAGATACATTGTTTATAAGTAATAACACATTTATTGGAAGCAAAATCAAAGATTTATATCTTCTATATTGAAGAAAAAAGTTTTTTTTTTATATATCTCATCACACTTTTTTGAGTATATTGAGTATATTGCAAACTCCTACTTCAGACCTTCAAAGGTATTATGAAATTTATTTTGAAAAATATTATTGGTCAAAAGTAGTGATTCTTCATGGACACAAATGAGATCCCGGTATGTGCTAATATTTTCATCCTCCACAATCAATTGAATTGTTTGATGTATTAAGATGGACCGTAGGGGAAAATGTTATTACAGAATGCTTTTGAATATAGACTATTAAAAGTTCTTGAAAAGACGCATACTCAATTTTGTTATTTGATGTGAGCTTCTTATTAAAATTTCAGAGTTCGCAAACAAAAAAGAACTATAAAACTTTTGACAACTCCAATATAATAAGTAAGAGATGTTTATTAGCAAAGTAATAAAAATCTGCTGGAGGGCCATACTTAGGCTCATGTACTGAAAATAATAGCGTTATAATATACAAGTGATAAGATAAATTGCCCAAACTATTGTTACTAATTTAAGGTTTCATAGGTTTTTTTTATTATTAAATGTGTTTCTCTTATAAATGTTAAGGTAGCTTACATACAACGTTGCTCTTAAATTGGATGTGAAATATGAAAGATTTATTTAAATAATATTTATGTACATAGTATAAAAGAAATGTTTACTAATTCTATTTGCATAAGTAAAAAGGTACAGAGCAATTTAGTATGTAAGTTATGAGACTCACTTTTGAGAGTTTTTTTTTAACAAGAAACATTTATCACATCTGGCTTAAACACTAAAGCTGAAGTTTGTAACTAAACATCCACTAATCATTACTAGTGGTCAAATCAACTCATGTCTGATCTGAAAGAGCAAAGATAGAAGACTGACTTGATTTGCTGTTTCATCTAGAATTTGGGGATGCCTTAAGCATATCTGGGGAAATTCCATGAAGTTTTATATATTGGACAATAAAAGAATTTTATTCCAACAAACAATTTTCTGTTACTATTGGCAAAAAGAGCTCCAAACAGTAACTAGATGAAGCATATTGTACTGACAAATAAGAATAAACAAGAGGAAAAAGATCTCAGCAAATGTGAATTCTTTTTATTTCTCTAATAAAGAAAAAATAATAAATTAAAAGAAATTTTGTTCTTAAAAAACAAATAAAATCTATTACAGAGAAAAGTCCAGGTGAATATGATCTAGGGAGGGCATGAATTTTTACAATGAAATAAATTAATTCAGTTGGAAAATCAGTAGATATGACTAAATAAAAACTTTATTTCACTACTTATTTTACCATAAGTCATCTTTGATCCTTAAGTTCAGAAAATTAAAAGTTTCTAGACCTTTTTATTCAGAGTTATTCTTTGCTATGAGGGCTTCCCTGTGTCCTCAAATACTTTTTCTTCTGATTATTTATAAGGGATATACAAAGCAAACACTTGGGTAGATGTAATTTGTATGTAGTTTGGCACAATGATGATAGCTATTCATTTTTCATACTGGGTCTTTCTCACATTAAATTCATTTATATTTTCCGTCTGGTCTCAGAGCCTTTTCAACAAGTGGTGCTGGACAAACTGGACAGCCACTTGCAGAAAGTTTAAATTAGACCCATATCTTTCTCCTTTCATGAGAATCAAATCAAAATGGATCAAAGAGCTAGGAATTAAACCTGCTACTTTGCAACTGATTGGAGACAAATTAGGTCCAACACTTCAGCATTTTGAGAGTAAGCAAAGACTTTCTCAACATGTCTCCTAAAGTGAAGAAAGTAAAGAAAAAATCAGTGATTGGGATGCCATAAAACTAAAAAGCTTTTGCACTGCCAAGGAAATAATCAAAAGAGTCAAGAGGTTTCCTACAGAATTAGAGAGAATCATGGGCTGTGATTCCTCTGACAGAGGCCTCATATCCAGAATCTACAAAAGTCTCAAAAATCTCAACTACAAAAACACAAACAACCAAATCAATAAATAGGCCAAAGAGCTAAATAGAAACTTCTCAACAGAAGACATTGATCAAACCAATGAATACATGAGAAAGTGCTCTAAATCACTAGTAATGAGAGAAATGCAAATGAAAACTACATTAAGATATCACCTCACACCAGTCAGATTGGCAAAAATCAAGAATATAATAGATGCTGGAGGGGTTGTAGAGCGATGGGCACACTAGCACACTGTTGGTGAAACTGAAGACTGGGAAAGCCCCTCTGGAAAGCAGTGTGAAGAATCCTCAAAAAACTAGAGATGACACTACCATATGATCCTGCTATTCCTCTCTTAGGTATTTTTCCAGGGGATTTAGAATCAGTACACTATGGTGACACAGTGAAATCTATGTTCATAGCAGCTAAATTATGGGAACAACTCAGATGTCCTTCAATGAATGAATGGATCCAAAAATTGTGGTTCATATATACCATGGAGTTTTACTCAGCAATTAGAAACAATGATATTGCAGCCTTTGAAGATAAATGGATGGCTATGGAAGAAATTATGCTGAGTGAAATCAGCATAACCCAGAGAACCAAGGGTCAAATGTCTTCACTTATCTGTGGAGGCTAGAGATAGACCCTGGCCATTGAGAAAGGAGGTCTATTATCAAGTTTTAAATCCTGGTAAGGTGTAATGTCATACAACCTAAGGCATTAGTAGAGATGTATTGGGAAGGGGGAGGGATAAGGGTGGGTAATTGGTGGGGCCTCTTGGGGGTATATCCAATTTTCAGAATGTATATCTATATTATATTATTTCATAAAAGCTTGTCTGATTGTTCAACAAATAAATTTCTGAATAAAAAAAAGAAAGAAGAAAAAATTCATTTATATTTTTTCCTTTCAAAGAATAATCATTATTTCTGAGAGAGGGACAGTGAGAGAAATAGAAAAAGGAAAAATAATTTTATTTAGTTTTTCATTTGGCTTTCATTGCTCCAACATTTTGTTGTGTATGTGGTGCTGGGGTTCCATCTTGTTTCCTTGCGCATGCCAGGCAAAGTGCCATAACCACTGAGCCACGGCTCCAACTCTGATTATTTTTTCAGAAAACACAAAATGGCACTTTTGTTTTTATAAAATGTAAGCTTGTGTGTTTGTATGTGTGTGTTGGTAATAGAACCCAGGGCTTTGCCCATGCTAAGTAAGTTTTCTACCAATTGAACTAAATTCATGGCCTCCACACCCTAAATGTAAGCTTAAAATGTTTGCTATGTATATAATACTTTAGGACATTTGAAAGTTGTTAGAACATGTAGCTACTTAGTGGATAAAATATAATTTGAAATTTGAATATGTTATCACTGAACATTAGATATTTCATATTACAAATTTCTACGTGAACTATATACGTGTAATTATCTTATATAGCTAATCTTTTATTTTAACCTTAGCAATGTGACTATTAATCATCTTTTATAGAAATGAAAGTTAAGTTAAATAACATTATATAATAAAGCTAATATTGATGAGCTAATGATTTTAACAAATAAAGCCACATGTAAATATGTGTGTATAAAATATAATGCCTTTCAGTTACATCAGAAAACTGTAGAAGGACATATGAAGAAAACAGATTACAAAGATCAAGTAAACCAAATACAAGGTATGGTCCACCTCCCATGTCCTTTTGCTTATTCTAGATGTGACTCATCACCTTTTAATACCAGGCAAATATCAGGCAATTTTCTCAAATTTCCATATGGCGAACTTCAAATGTAGAGGAATCAAATGCACAGATGGCTTTGCTTACAGCTTATTTATTTAATTCTGCTACTGCTCAGGAGAAGGGAACAAAAACAAAATATGTTTAAAGTTAGGGTGAAATCTCCAGAGACTTACAGTGCTCAGGAAATAATCACTGACCTAGCAGTGCCTCCACACTCTCTGAAAGCACAGGTACAGAGTTTGAAAGTCCTGTGAAATACCAGGCTTGAAAGGTGGGCTGGAGGCTAAAGTTCCAGGTAAAGTCTGGCTGCTTCCCATAGTAATAATACAATGGGCTCTCCACTAGGTCATCATGAGAGGGATACTTTTTCTTCCTTTAAGCAAAAAGGGACAATGAGAAGGAATGAGAGAATCAATTTTATTTAGTTTCTCATGTGGCTTTCATTGCTCTGACACTTACTGAATATATGGTGCTGGAGCTTGAACCTGCATCCTTGCACATACATGCCAGGCAAGTACCGTAACCACTAAGCCATAGCTCCAGTCCAAGTGGGAAACTTTAAAATAGGTTCAAGGGCAATAGATAAAGCTCACTTCCTGGTTGACATAAAACAATCAGTCTTTCATCTCATCTATCTACTTAACAAAGAAAATGAGAAAAAATTCCTATAGAACGTAGCATCATAAGGAGGAATGTATCATTCTTTTACACCAATATCTATCATCAAAAATAAAGGTTACATGTAAAAAAAGGAAAGTACGACCACTATCAAGAGAAAAACTGGAAACTAGAGGACTCAGAGCAGATTTTGGAGTTATTAGATAAAGAATTAAATAAAAGTTTGTTTAATTCATTCTAGAAAATAGGCAAAGTGGGTTTTATGGAAGAAATGATTGGGAATTCTAACAGAGTATGATCTCATAAAATGGACAACTATGAAATATAGAAATTAAGCACATCATGTATACTCCAGAATAGAGAATGGAATTTAAAGATATATTAACAAGAATATGCAGAGTAAAAGATGAAGAGAAAAAATGAAAAATAGAACAAGATTGGAAGGACATGAGATATGTTAAGAAGTTCTGACGTATATGTGCATGGAATTCCAGAAATGGGATGCTGGACAAGAATAGCACTTAAATGGATAAATTCGAGAATTTTACAAAACTGAAGAAAACATTAGTTCACAAATGCAGTAAATTGTACGTGTAAATGCAGGAAAGAAACTCCAAACTAAACTTGTAGCATTTCACCAATGCACATAACATTAAACTAAACAAAGCCAAGCAGATATCTTGAGTACCTGTTATGGTTTGGAAGAAAGGGGTCCCGCTGAAGCTCAAAATGTGAGACAATGCAAAGTTGAGATGAGACGATTGGGCTATAAGAGCATTAATCCAATCAGCAACTCACAACTGAAGGCAGACGAGGTGTGGCTGGAGAAGGTAGACACTGGCTGCGTGCCTTTGTGTACTTATTTTATATCTGGCATGGAGTTTGTCTCTACGCTCCCTTGAGCCATGCTTTCCCCTGATGTTCAGTCTCACATAGAACCCTGAAGAATGGATCCGGCCTTCTGTGGTAATGTGAGCATCAACATAAACTTTTCCTAGTAAACCTGTTCTTGTCAGGTCTTTTAGTTACAACAATGAAAAATGCTGACTAAATCACTACCAAAATCAAAGGGGAAAAGAAAAATTTAAAACTTGATTGAAAACTTTTGTTTCAACTTAAGATGTACACACAAAAAAAGAAAAGAAATAAAGGAAGGAAGGAAGGAAGGAGGGAAGGAAGAGAAGAAGAAAAAAAAATTTGGTCTGGAGAATAAAAACTAATTCAGTAACCTACAAATCATAACATTTAAAAGCCTACAGTGGACTCTTTGTGTCCCACTTGTAGGTGCTCAGAACACCATCAGTAGGACCCCCATCCACAGCAACCCCTGCTCAGGACTAATCAGAAGAGGATCCCCACTCAAAGCAGTCCCCATCTACCTGTTATCCCATGTGCCTGCCTGTCTGGGCCACTTTTGGTCCAGACTGGAAGGTACAAAGGATACCACCTATAGGACCCTGGCTCCAGAGAAGCCCCTACCCACCCTAGGCAGGCCTCTTTTGGTCCATGCTCCAGCCCAAACCCAAGATAGACTGGAGGAGAATCCCTGTCTGGAGCAGCCCTTGACTGCCTGACATCTCACGTGCTGGTCTAGGCCTCTTTTGGTCCCACCATGCAGGTGCTCAGTCCACCACTGGTAGGACCCCCATCCAGAGCAGCTCCCACTCAGGACCAACCAGAGGAGGATTCCCACCCAAAGCAGACCTGCCTACCTGACTCCCTGTGTGCCAGTCTGGGTATCTTTTGGTCCTGGCCGGTAGGCACTCAGGACACCACTGGTAGGACCCACTTCTGGAGCAACAGAAGGATTGACCCAGTCCTCTTCTGGCCAGAGACCCAGCACATGCCAAGGACAGACTGGAGGCGCATCCCTGCCTGGAGCAGCCCCCAGCCCAGGCTTCTTCTGGTCCTGGCCTGGCAGGTGCTCAGGAAAACCCAGGTTCAGATCTGCAACCTTGAGTCTGGAACCAGAAGGTGGAGGAAAATGAGAGCCCAGGCAGAAGCAGCATCTGGAAGATGGGGATCATCAGAGAGGTAGTGGGGGAATTATTGACCTCAAAGGAAAAACTACCTGGGGAACTCCCTACCTTCCCCACAGGAAATCTCAATTCAGAGCTCCAGAGAAGGTCTTCAAAAATCATGAATCAAACTAGGAGATGTTCACCCCAAACCCACAGCTCCCCTAAATAGGATGCCTCGAATAAGGACTGAGATAAAAATCTTGAAAATATCATCAATGATTTGATTACTAAAAGCAAAAATGTGCTAGCAAAAATAAGATATAATGAAGGGACTAAGTGAGAAAACTCAAGAAAACTTTATTGTCAAAGAAATAGACATACTCAAAAAGGAAGTAACAGAGCTAAAATCTGCAGTCAATGACATGAGAGAACCATGGAAGAATTTAATAATAGACTAACTTCTATAGAAAACAGAACCTCAACTCTTAAAGAGAGAACTGCTGACAATGAAGAGAGGCTGAGCAAGCTTGAGCGCAAGGATGACAAAAAAGAGAAAAACACCTCATAGAACGCAAACAAAATTTTTAAAATGTCTGGGGTGAAATGAGAACAAACAATCTAAGAGTAATTGGGATATGGGAAGAAATCAAAACACAAATGAATGGGACAGGGAACATTCTCATTGAAATAGCTAAAAAAAAAATTGCCCGTATAAAATTAGAGTCAGATATGCTCATCCAGGAAGCTTATAGGACACCCAATAGGCTTAATAAAGGAGAAGCTCACTGAGACATATCATATTCAAAATGCACAATGGGGAAATCAAGGAAAAAGTACTGAAAGTGGCAAGGGAGAATTGCCAAATCGCATTCAGAAGCAAACCAACAACAATCACATCTGACTTTTCAGCTCAGACTCTGGAATCAAGAAGATCATGAAAGAAGATCTTTCATTGTCTGAATGAGAACAACATGTAGCCAAGAATACTATACCCAGCAAAATTCAGCTTCAGATGAGGGAGAAATAAGAACTTTTCATAAGAACAAACTTGCAGGATTTTTGAACAGAAAACAAGTATTACAAAGAATCCTCAAAAGAAGAACTGGCAAATGTTCCTCAAAAACCACAAACAGAGGAAATATAATAAAGGTACAAACTATCAATCGACCAATAGACAACTAAGACAGCACACAACTTACTAATAAAACACAATGACCATGAACCACAACCACATAACTGTTCTAACACAGAATGTGAATGGTCTCAATGCACTAATCAAAAGACACAGACTAGCAGATTGGTTCAAAAACTAAAATACAACAATATGCTGTTTTCAGGAAACCCACCTGACAGCCAATGACACCCACACATTAAGGGCGAAAGGCTGGAAAAAAATCTACAAGGCATACAGTTCAAGAAAGCAAGCTGATGTTGTAGCACCTATATCTGACAATGCAGATTTCAAACATAAATTAATCAAAAGAGATAAAGAAGGCCTCTACACCCTAGTAAAGGGAACAATACAATAGGATGATATAACCATAGTAAATATATTCTCTCCAAGCACAAACACCCCCAACTATGTGGAAAAAATACTCCAAGACATAAAACCACTTGTGGACCTCAGCACCGTATTACTGGGAGTCTTTAACACTTCTCGATAAACAATAGACAGACCATCAAAACAAAAAATAATAAAGATATCTCCAGTATAAGCAACATCATAAATAAAACAGACTTAACAGACATCTACAAAATATTACACTGCAAATAAAAAGAGTATACCCTCTTCTCAGAAGCCTATGGATCCTTCTCCAAAATAAATCATATTCTATTTCAAAAAGGAAATCTCAGTAAATACAAAAAGCAGATATTATTCTGTGCATCCTATCAGACCATAATGCCATGACCCTAAAACTTAACAGCAAAAACCATTGCACAAAGCACACATATAAATGCAGATTGAATAACACCCTATTAAATGAAGAATGGATTCAAGAAAACATGAGAACAGAAATTAAGGAATTCTTGGAAGAGAATGAGAATGAAGACACAACATATTGAAACCTCAGAGACAGCATGAACACATTCTTAATGGGAAAATTTATTGCACTGGGTGTCCACATTAAGAATCAGGAGAGATCCCTAACAAATAAGTTTATGCTCCAATTCAAATCTCTACGAAAGGAAGAACAGTCTAATCCCAAAGGCAGCAGAAGACAGGAAATAATTAAGATCAAAGCTGAAATCAATGAAATTGAGAACAAAAAATAATAAAAAGAATTGACAAAACAAAGAACTGCTTCTTTGAAAAAGTAAATAAAATCGACAGACCCCTAGCTGAACTAACTAAAAGACGGAAGATATCAAAGCAAATCAACAAAATCACCAACAAAAAAGGGGTGATCAACACTGATACCATTGAAATCAGATTATCAGAACATATTTGGAAAACAATACTCCTCTAAATCAGATAATCTGGATGACATAGACACATTTCTAGACAAATACAATATTCCAAAATTGACAGGATGAAATTGAAGTCTTAACCCAATAATAGGCACTGAAATCCACAGAGCAATTAAAAGTTTTCCAAAGAAGAAAAGCCCAGGACCTGATGAATTCCGCACTGAAATTTACCACACCTTTGAAGAAGAGCTAACACCTCTCCTTATTAAGCTATTCCAAGAAATTGAAAAAGAGGGAACTCTCCCACATACTTTTTATGAAGCAACCATAACTTTGGTAACAAACTCAACAAAGATACATAAAAAAATATATACAGACCAATATCCCTCATGAACACTAACACAGCAATCTTTCATATAGTTCTTACAAATTGCATTCAAAAACACATCAAGAAGATAATTCATCATGATCAAGAGGGCTTTATTCCAGGTATGCAAGCCTGGTTCAACTTACTCAAATCAAAAAATGTGATTCATCACTTAAAGATAATTAAGGACAAAAACCATATGATCATTTCAATAGATGCAGAAAAAGCCTTTGATAAAACCCAGCACCCATTTATGCTTCAAACTCTAGAGAAAATAGGGATCAAAGGAGCTTATCCTAACTTTGTAAAGGCCATATACGCCAAACCCTCAGCTAATACAATACTAAATGGAAAAAAGTTGAAAGCATTTCCACAAAACTTGGGAACAAGACAAGGCTGCCTGCTCTCACCATTGTTATTCAATATATTTCTCGAGATCCTGGCTGGAGCAATCAGACAAGAGGAGGAAATCAAAGGGATAAGAATAGAAAGGGAGGAAGTCAAACTATCCCTTTTTGCTGATGACATGATCCTGTATCTGGAAGATCTAAAAATCTCCACCAGGAAACTACTAGAGCTAATAAATAGATTTGTCAAAGTAGCAGGCTACAAGATCAACACCCATAAATCAACAGCTTTCCTATATGCTAATAACATTAGGGTAGAAGAAGAAATCAGGAAATCAGTCCCATTCACAATATCCTCTAAAAGAATAAAATACTTGGGAACTGATCTAACAAGAGAAGTAAATGATCTCTACAAAGAAATTTATCAAACACTGAAAATAGAAACTGAAAAAGACATGATAATATAGAAAGATATTACATGTTCATGATTAGGCAGACTTAATATAATTAAAATGGCCATTCTGCCAAAAGCACTATATAGGTTCAGGGCAATCCCCAACTAGATTCCAATGTCATTCTTTACAGATATATAAAAAGCAATTCTCAAATTCATATGGAAAAGCAAGAAACCCAGAATAGCCAAAACATTACTAAGCAAGAAAGACAAAACAGGTGGTTTTGCAATACCAGATATAAAAATATACCATACAACATGGTATTGGAATTAAATAGGAAAGAGGACCAATGAAATAGAATAGAAGTCTCTGACTCAAACCCACAAACATCTAAACATCTGATCTTTGACAAGGGGGGTCAAAATATAACATGAAAGAGAGATAATTTATTCAACAAATGGTGCTAGACAAACTGGACAGCCGCTTGCAGAAAATTAAAATTAGATCCTTATCTTTCACCTTGCACAAAACTCAAATCTAAGTGGATCAAGGAATTAATAATTATAACAGCTACCTTACAACTGCTAGAAGAAAAATTAGTACCAACACTGTATCATATAGGAATTGGCAACAACTTCCTCATCAAGACTCTTAAAGTGAAAGAATTACAGTCAAAAATCAATGAGTGGGATGCCATTAAATTAAAAAGTTTCTGTACAGCCAAGGAAATAGTCAAAACATCAAGAATCAACCTGAAGAATGGGAGAGAATCATGGCCTGTGATCCCTCTGTCAGGGGACTAATATCCAAAATTTACAAAGAACTCAGAAAATTCAGTAACAAAAACACAGACAATCCAATGAATAAAATGGGCCAGAGAGCTAAAAGAAATTCTCCACAGAGGAAATTGAGCAACCCAATGAATATATAAGAAAGTGTTTTAAATCACTAGTAATCAGAGAAATGCAAATCAAAACTACCTTAAGATTTCACCTCACTCCAGTCAGACCTACAAAGGTGAAGAATGTAAACAGTAAAAAATGCTGCAGGGGTTGTGGGGAGATAGGAGCACTAGCACACTGTTGGTGGAACTGCAGAGTGGTGCAACTGCCCTGGAAGGCAGTGTGGAGACTTCTCAAAAAATTAGGGCTGGATCCACCACAAGACCCACTTCTGGGTATTTTCCCAGAGGAGTTGGAATCAGCACAATACAGCGACATAGCAAAATCTATGTTCAAATTACAATTCAATTTACAACAGCTAAATTATGGAACCAACCCAGATGTCTCCAGTATATATATATTACATACACAATGGAGTTCTACTCAGCTACTAGAAGCAATGATATTGCATCCATTGAAGGTAAATGGATGGCAGTGGAAGAAATCATGCTGAGCGAAGTTAGCCAAACCCAGAGAGTCAAGGGTTGAATATTTTTCCCTCATTTGCAAGGTGGGTAAACTCATGATTAGAACCATAGAACAAAAATGCAACATGTTAGTATTATGAGATACAGTTGCAAGATGCTGCATAAGTTATTTAAACAAGCTATTACACACGCCTTTACAAAACCTACATGTTTAATCCCATTGTCAAATATATCGAAAAATAACAAGGTATGATAGGAAGGGAGGAGAAGGGGAAATGTTGGAACTGAGATAAAGCAAGGTACATTCCAAGATTTCTAAGTGTGTCACTGATTATACTATAGTCATGTTTATAAAAAATGTTCTTCATAGGTATAAAAAAATGTCACTGTACTTGGATATTTTAAGAAAAATTAGGGCCTGGAAGAGAGGCAAAGGATCAGGGGACAGAAGGAGGGAGGTAGAGGGGTGTGTGTGTGTGGGGCTATTGACCAAATTATATCGCTGTATTGTGTGCTTCTATGAATACGTGACTGCAAATCCATCATTATGTATAACTATAACGCACTATTAAAAATAAATTACAAAAGAAGTACCACCAGAGATAAAGGAGGACATTTTGATAATTATAAAATTATCAATTCATCAAATAGACATAGGTAATTCTAAATGGATATACATTTAATAAAAACTTCAAAAAAATAATAAAGAAAACCCTATAGTGTGACAGCCTGGTGACGTGGCACACACCTGTAATACCAATGGTTTCAGATGCTGAAACAGGAGGATCACAATTTTAAAACTGTCCTCAGCAACTTAGTGAGGCCCTAAGCAGCTTAGCAAAACCCTGTCTCAAAATACAAAAATACAAAAAAAAAAAAAAAAAAAAGCTGTTTTTGTGGCTAAGTGGTTAAGTGCCTCTGGGTTTAATCTCTGATACTAGAAAAGAAAATCATGGTCCAGAAGATGCAGAGAATCTCAAATATAAAATAAAGGGGAAAAACAGAAAGAAAAGGCTTCTTTCTGTTTGAGTTCATGGAGGAGGTAAAGATTGTATAAGGGGAGCTGGCTGACAATTTACACATTTTTAATAGTGGGATGATTTATAGAAAACATAAATTCACTCTCAAGAATCTTGAGACATAAATAAGAGGCACAGGGGCTGGAGCAGTGGCTCAGCAGTTTGTGGCGCTTGCCTGGCATGTGCGAGGACGCAGGTTCAAACCCCAGCACCACGTACAGAACAAAACGTCAGAGCAACAAAAGTCACGTGAAAAATTAAGTAAAAATGGACTCTCCCTTTTTCTTTCTCACTGTCCCTCTCTTTTTCAAAAATAAATAAAAAAAATGCATACTTGGACAACTCATACATTTCACCCCAGACTCCTATAAGTTGGGACCCAATTACAGAACTGAGACTACAGGGGCATGAACCTGAGTGTCTGGCATGGGGCAAGAAAACCTGCAGAACCAGCAGGGAAAGCCTGAGACTGGAAGAGAAGCAGGAGATCTGAAGGACAGCCTGGCCCTCTGAAGTGCATCCTGTTCCACCAGGTGACTGAGAATAAGCACTCAGAACTGCTCATTACTCATACGCCTACTGCCACAGTGTGATAGTGCAATTACACACTGACCTATGGCCCAGAAAAAAAAATGCACAGAGAACAAACCAGTAGGGTCGTTTAACCTATAAGAAAATGAAGAACGAAGCAACATAAAGAAGGTATATTCATCCTAATAAACACTGGGGATAATTAGAGGAAATTATGGGATTAACTATAAGGATAAAAGTATCTGAGTAAACTTCCTCCAGTTATACAACATAAGGCAGTTCAAGATTGATTAGAGATCTGTATTTGGAACAGGCAGTAAAGTTTCTAGATGTATTGAGGTATTTTATATCTTCATGACAATATTTCTTAAATAAGATGAAAAAAGCTATGCTATAGAAAAATTGAATAGTTTACGTTAAAATCAAGTCTACAATTTTTATTAAGAAGTTGAGTACTTATACGATCATAAATGTGTATAAAGTAACAATATATGCATTTAATCCTAAACAATAGTTATCTCCACATTGCTCACACCCCAATGTCTTGATTATTTTATATTATGCCTCTATAGCAAATATAAATATCCATATATATATATATATATATATATATATATATATATATGTATAGGATTGTGAATTTTCCAGAATTAAATGATTGCATAAATATTATTTGACTTCTGGAGGGGAGATAAAGATTATGCTACATTGTTAATTTTTTCCCTAGATCCCTCCCTGTATTCCTCCCTCTCCCACACCTCACCTCTCCCCTCCACTCTCCCTGCTTCATGTCTATGGATTCTCTAGATTATGTGTTGCTATGCCTTTGGTGGGTCCAATACATGAGTTTGACTACCTTTACCTAAGCCTCAGTTAGACCTAGCCTCCAAATGAGGGAAAACATTCTACTGTTGACTCTCTGGGTTTAGCTAATTTGCTTAGCAAGATTTTCTACAGAGCAAACTATTAAGAAAGTGAAAGGGCATATTACAGACTTAGAAATGTATGCATGTCACAATACATGCCTCTAACTACTGTCTCATATAAAATTGATAATTTCTAAAATATCATAAGAAAATAGGAGATATCTCAACAAAAAAGAGGAGAATACTGGAAAAGACACTTCACAAACTTGGCCCCCAAAAAGCTAATAAATATTTAAAGAGGTGCTCAACTTCATTATCTATCAAAAAATACAAATCAAACTCTTTTGGGAAAATACCCAGGAGTGGGATAGCTGGGTCATAAGGTGGTTCCATCCTTAATTTTTTGAGGATTCTCCACATTGCTTTCCATAGTGGCTGAACGAGTTTGCAGTCCCACCAGCAGTGTAACAGTGTTCCTCTTTTCCCACAGCCACTCCAGCATGTTATTGTTAGACTTTTTCATTTTTGCCACTCTAACAGAAGTGAGGTGGTATCTCATTGAAGTTTTGATTTGCATTTCACTTACAGTTAATGATGTAGAGCATTTTCTCATATATTTATGGGCTTTCTGGACTTCCAC
>PVKS010019362.1:0-38538 GCA_004027875.1 Aplodontia rufa | reverse complement strand
TCTGACTGTCTCCTGCTACCAAGACTGAATTGCATTTTGTTCATCAGGCTTTTGTGAATATATTTCCTTGTTTCAGTATCCTCTAATAGGACCTCTTGCTTATTTTAAAATCTGTGGGGCTTATGCTAGAGACTTTCATCCAGAAATATCTTTAGTTTAAGGAGATGATATGATTATTTTTCCTGTCTTATTCCTAATGTCCAAGAAGTGAGTAATTAGCAGAAACACCTGTTACCCTTGTCCCAGGTCCAGAACCCTCTTCCCCATCTTAATTATCAACCTATTGATTTTTCCAAGCATTATTTTTATTCAGAACTGTGAATCCTGCCTTGCACCTTCAACCCTAAAACACATTTATGTGGGCATAGAGATGGTGGTGGAAGATGAATTTGATTCATTCTATTGGATCAATTAGGAAACTTAACTAAAAACAAAACATATAATTTTCTCCCAGAGCTTTTATACTCAAAAGACATTTCACATCCTCTGCCTCATATAATGCATACAAAATCCTTGATTGTTAGGGTAGAGAGAAATTACCATCTCTTCTTACAGAAAGAAAACAAAGACCTGATGGATGGCATGACCCAACTAGACTTCACATGATTAATCAATAACATTCAAGTTCTCTTGAACCCCAGAACCCAAGACATTTTACACAGATTGAGCATGCTTTTGCCTCTTAGCATTTACTTTAAAATATAGCCATTCTCCTAGGGAGTTATTGAGGAATTGATCTATATCTGCTGTTTATATCCACTCCTATTAAAATGGTAATAAATATGGTACATATCACCTATGAACAGAAATAGTCACTTCCCACTTCCCTCTGCACATTCAGGAAATCGTTCCTTTCAGAGACTCTAAAAGTCGGCTGATATTGTCAGTGGTGTTAACTCAGGCTACACCCTGGCAGAGCCCGGGCAGCAATGTGTCTGTGCTTTCATGTGGCTAAGTCACTGACACAAACACAGCGTCTTAACTGACTGACAGTTTTGGTTCCTGGTTTCCTAAAAAGAAAAGCATTGGTATTAAACCTAGCAATTTCATTTTTACAGGCTTAAGGGAAACTACTCAGGTGAATAAAACCTCAAAGTCCCAAGACCAAGAGCTTCATCAGAAGATGTTTGAATATCATATTGCTTTATTCCAAAGGTTAGACACATTTAACCCATTAGAAAGAAATTGTATAAAAAGCAAACAGAGCATGGTTTGCCTCTTGGCCAGTTGTAATGCAGACCACCCATTACCACACTGCCCACCAGTGAAGGCCTATACCAGGTGCAGGAGGCTGGGTGGTCCATTCGGAAAGTCTTGGGACCTAGAAAAACACTTGGAAAGCCAATGTGTTTGTTTGGTTCTTTTATGATCAAATTGCCAACCCAAATCCCTTAATTTTATCAATAGCACTCAAGTTCTCTTGAACCCCATATAACTTGGAATTTAGGCCAATTGAGAGTCTCAAGGTGTTGTGCTTTAGATGTGAGGTATCCCCCAAAAGCTCATGTGTGAAACTGAGGTCTGAATAACTCTTTTTTTTAAGGTCAAGCATAAATATCCCCTCTTTTAAGAGTCTTCCCCTGCCTCCAGAGAAGGAATCAATTTCTCCCTCCTTATTAATCCCTTTGGAAAATTAATTTTTCCTCCCAGTTAATCTCACTTTTTCTGTGATGTTTATCAGAATCTTCTTTCTAATATCACTAGATAGTTCTCTAATAACTGCATATTTCCTCCTGATAGTTGCCATGTCCTATTCATTGTGGTGCACTTCACAGTGCCCAGCAGGATGCCTGACCCTAGCAAAAGCTGAATAAATGGAAACTGAATTGAAAAAAACAGAATTATCCAGGACTCCAAGGGAAATTTAAAACAACAGATGACATAACATCTTTCCTTGGGGATTTGACTTTCACATTTGGTAGACAAACCTCACTTGGAACAAAACATAAAAGCCAAGCAGGATACAATAGAACTGCTTCAGATTGGGAGCACTAAGAGCAAACGAGATTTGAGACAGACTGAAAAAATTGTTAAATAGCTACTACTTGCATGGTATTAAAATTTTTTTCACCTACAACATCTGATTTTAAAATAAAAGTTGTAAATTGCAAGATAAATATTATTTCTACTTTAAGAATGGGGAAAATGAATCTCAAAGAGACAAAGTGATTTGTACAAGATTACATGGTATTGTTTAATGATTAACTTAGGCTCATAAGAAGTGTTCAGATTATCTTGATAGCATATCAGTGACTTTTTACTCTACAGATTTGCTTTATAAAAGTAATGTGTAGGTTGTAAGAAAGATGGTGGCTAGGTGCTCATCAAAAATATAAATAAATGAATAAAGAAGACTTCTCTCTACCACCCCCAGGTTATTAATTCTAACATGAGTTTACACATTTCAAACCTTTTACCTACCCAGTCCACTAATCAAGTGTTGACATTTTCATGTTTTGGTTGTTAAGTTAAGTGCCATTGTCTTAGCAACACCATGGTGAATTGATCATGTGATTCATCATGTTCTTTATCAGGTCTAATGCTTTAGCCCACCTGCATCTCTCTGTATTCTGGGGACTAGTTCCTTTGGGTGTCATCTGGCCCAAACTCCCCTCTTTTGACAGAATCATAATCTCTCTTCCTGGTTCTGCTGAGGTTTTCAAACTATAGTCTAAGCTAAATGTTTTCCCATTTCAATCTCAATGGAAGTGGAAAATTCCTCTAGAGATGAGTCATTATGTATAGACATGAGATTCCATGGCTGCTCTGAGCCCAGCTGTTGGGTTGAACCTGAGTTGGAAACTTTAATGCAATGTGAACTTTAACGTGACAATTAATGCAGGGACCTTTTCCCTGAGGCAATTAACTTTGCTCTTCTGTCTAACCACAATTTCAGTGTTGGCAGCAGGCAGGAAATTAATGTCACCAGTGCAATCACAGTCAGTCAACTTAGACTTGTACCCACAGGGGCCTTTCAATTCACCATTTCTTTGCATCTTTCATGCTTGGGGACCCAAGATTCCCTTCAGATGTTATGATTACATTAGAAGAAAAAACACTCACTAGCAGCTCCAAAGCCAAACCAGACTTCTCAACATCTGGAGAATGCTTCCACAGTGCATTTCTGTGCTGGCATTTTCTCAATGCCCTTAATAAATAAAGAAACTATGTCTTCCTTTGCTTATGTTTCTAAATGGTAGCTGCTTGGGTATGCATATCTGTGTTATGGTCCACCAGAGATTTTCTGTAGCAGTGGAATGCTCTGTATCCATAATAGACAATAGAAAAATGGTTCAAAAAACAACCAATTTGGGAAATTTTGGGAATAACATTCAAAAAATATCTCTATTTCAGTGTGGAAATGTACTAAACTTAAAAAAAGAAGGAAAGAGAAGAAAGGAAGAGGATTGAGAAAGAAAAGAAAGCTTGGAGATATATCAATATAGTCTGGAAGGATGTAAGGTACTATTTGTGACATAATTTTCAAATTTAAACTAAGATAATAATGACAGTCAGCCATTCTTCACTGAGGAAGACTCAGGAAGAAATGTGAAAGCCTGGAGTATTAAAATATCAGATATGACATTCATTTCTATGACTTATATGAAATCTTAGAAGAAATGAACAAAACATAACTCAAAGAAAACTTTTCCTGGTGAGCATGAAGAAAGTATCTTTAAGCAAGTCTGGCTGCAATTAGAATACCTGTAAGATTCTTGTGATCCAGAGGTTTGTAGATTTGGCATCAACTGGTAAATGGTTGAAAAGCAAAATCAGAATCTATAATTTTAAGACCTATTTACATTGGAAGTATTGGCTCAAGATAAGCTTCAGATTTATCTGTAGGTTAGAAAGCATTAATGGTGAATAGTATTTAGTATATTTTTTTAAAGAAAATTAACTGCTCAGCTTGTCTTTCTGTTACTTTTCTATCATCTTTCTGATTACCCCGCCCTTCAGGGCTCACACTTGCTTCTTGGCATCTTAGGAAAGAACAAAACCTTGAACTGTATGGCATGCCTGGGGTTCTGTCCTTGACCACACTCTTCTCATTGTCAGTATTCTAACTTTCAAAGAAGCTTTTCAAAAATGAAGGCATTAATTTGCACACAAAAACACAGACATGTGGAAATGCACACAAACAGAATGAGTTTAGGAAAGAAAAAAAATAAAATCACAGTATTGACATGTAATGAAATAATGTTATTCTGATATTGTTTCCTCCTCTGGTCTCTTATCCTCACTTTAACTTTTATTTGGAAAGATTTTTTATTAGATATTAAGAAATCTAGATGGGCCTAACACTACTAAAAAAAATCCTATTTCCAAAATTACTTTCATTAATATTTTACAGAATATTGACAATGATTCTGACTTTTATTCCTGGTCTGTGTATCAACTGTATTCATCAAAAGAGGGCTGCCATGTTTCTTCTTTGTTTGGCTTAAATATGATTGTGCACCCAAGTAGGCACCAGAAACTGCTATTCCTGGGGCTGCTTTTGGCCACCCCTTGCTCCCAAACTCCAACCCCTTGCTCTTCTCAGTGAATGTGTGAGGAAGAGTTCACTGCTTATAGGGGCAGGAGAAAGGGACAAGAACAGTGCCTGCTCTAGTAACATGCCCAGGAGAGTCCTCTGGAAATACCAACGACCATAGATTCATAGAATGTGGTAAACTCTAAAGGCACTCATAGATCCTATAGTCCTAATCCTTCACTCTTCCTACTGGAACACTAATCAGACTGAGAATATATGTAGCCCCAGCTCACCTAGTTATTAGCAATAGAGCTACAATGAATAACCTAAGTCCCTAAACTTCCAGTCTGATTGCCTTTTCATACTCATAAACACACACACACTCCCTCCCAAAACCCAAGTTCTAAAGCTAAATCATGACTTTACAAATTCACACATACAACACCTTCAGGGACTGTATGTATGTGGTGCTGAGGTTCAAAGCTGGGTCCTTGTGCATGCCAGGCAAGTGCTCTACCTCTGCACCACTATTCTAGCCCCTGTTATTTTGTTTTGTATATACTTTTTTTCTGTCAAAACTTTTCCACCTTGATAACATTCACCACTATCATTCACCAATTTCTCTGTGGTGAAATGAATTGATGGGAAAATAGCAAAAGGAAAGAAAAATGCTGTGATCATGATTTCACCAATTTGGAAACAATGTACTATATTGTTCTCATTACTCTGCCAAGTTCATTTCCATTATAGGTATCATTTCCCTGTACAGAGTCAAAGTCCAAATAAAAGGAAATATTGAAAAGATCCATTTTGTCCCAGGACCAGTCGCACAAGTTTTAAAAGATATTCTGTATTTTGAGCTAAGGATAAATGATTGAAGTGGCATATTGAAATTTATTCTTGAAATATAAGAAAATTATCAGCTTAGGAAAATTATCAGTTGCCACATTTTTAATTAATATAATTAAGTTGACAAAGTGAAGGCCAGTTAGGAAAAATGAAACAAAATAATAACTTAGTTTTAGTCATTACGTTCACATATTGCTGAAGAGTTTTTCATCCTGATTTAGATGTGATTCTATTCTTGGCCTGAAAAGATGATAAGCACCAGAGGCCATATAGTTAATGAGCTTTATATTGAGGTCTTAACATCTTTAAATATTAAAGCATAAGGGAAATGTCAAATACTATCAAAACTTTAATGAATGGAATTAAGAAGCATTTCTCACATTTAATAATAAATAGTTGAAATGTGTTGAATGTTCACTAATTGCCAGGCACTATGCCATTTACTTTTGACAATAACTATTTTATGAAGTGATTATTATCTTACTTTCCAATAAAAATTTAAGGTCTAGAGAACATTTGGAAAGTCAGATCACATAACTAAGATCAAAATCAATCTTTGTGCAATAGTTGAGCTAGAACTCATGAACAGTTTATGCTTTTCAGGGGAACACCCCCCTACACACACATACAACCATCTAGTTTAGAACCCATAGTAACCAATTTTCCAGTTTGGTTTTCTCTCACAGGTAGAATTTGGTGTCCTTTTGTTCAACTTACTAATTTTACCAGTGAAGAGGTTAGTGGTCTGGGGATATGATTGTGCATAAGGTGGTTATCAGAGTTGGAACCCAAGTTTCAGAATCCTCTGCATTGTCAGTCTTTCAACTTTAATAAGACTTTTCGTTTCAACAAAGCAGAAATAGATTCAAATTCAATATAGAATTATAGTTACAAATGTAAATTTTGAATCCAGTTGTCAAGCATTCTCAAATCTTTCAATTCAAGTGGATGAACTCTTCTCTGTGGAAGCTAACCTCAGAACTAAGCCATCTTGCCTTCATCACTGCTGTCCTGGTGTTAGGAAGCTAGTCAGCCATGAATGGCTGAGCAGGGAAAAGACAATGAAGGGTCACTGAAAACCACAGGAAGTCCTATCTGACAGAGAAGCACCTGGAAGATGGGGGCTCGGTATGTTAACCCCCTCTCTGTCATAATTATATCTCCTTAAGAAAAGCTGTTGTTCAAGATCATGCCACATTCTACCAGGTGGCCTGGACCCTCCCTTGCCACCAAACTGTCACAACTGCAAAATCACTGTGGCAACTAAAACATGGAGACACTCATGAAGCTAACTTGATTGGGACTATTCAAAGGATAATAAACTTATCAAGGGAGCAAGGAATGGAGGCAAAAGCAAGGGCACTAAATTTCCTTAAACTCTCCAACTTAATGAGCATCATACCATCCTCCCTTGGATGTGATTCACATAGTTCCTATGCTGTCAAAAAACCAAAAGGTAGACTAGACCTGGACAGGACTCTGTGACTCCCAATAAATTGAGGGCAGAAGGCATTTGCCATCCTGCTCCTCTCTGAAAGAACCCACTCTCTCCATTGAAAGTACCCTTTTCCTCATTTCCTATCCCTTCCAATAGACTCATTCCTGTTACTCTGAGTGACATGTCTGAAATCTTTCTGACACAATTACAAGAATCATGTGGGGGTGCTTTGCAGCTGCCTCAAGTTCATGATGGACCTCAGCCTTCTAACACTGGGTCATCATCAGAAATCCACTAGGACATTCATTTCCAGCTGAACATGCTTAAAATTGACCGCAGTTGTCCACACTCTAGACCTCCCAGAACCTTCCAATGCACCCTAAGAGACTCATAGTTTTTCATATTGGAAAACTCTCTAGTATCCTCCATCTGTCCTTATATGCACTCTTTATATCTTCTCTTAAATGAAGGTTTTTACTTAAGAATGCTACTTTCTTTCAAAGGACACAGATTGCTGAACCAGATGATTAGAGTAAGTGTTTGTCTCACTCCTCATTTCCATTTCCTAACAATTATTTTGGTTTTCCTTCAGACAGTTTGTCTCCTTTGGAATGCATGCTTTAGATTCATACCATTCCTCATTCCATTTTGGGTCTATTGCCCACAAATTGTCTATCACTCCTGTCATTCATTGAAATTCTTATGACTTGGTTTTCTACTTTTCTTCCCACCTCTATTCTTCGCATCATTGTTGGTGACGTCTAAAATTGTATGGTTCACCTCTTCTTTTTCCTATCCTTTATTCCTTTACTTACACACTTCCAAAGTTTTATTCTTCATGAGGTTGCATCAGTCATTGTAGGAATTCAGCTTTATGTTAATTCAGCCACAACCACCATGATTCTCTTGAGTAACCCTGGTTGGTTTTCCCTGAAGTTTCCCAAAATATTTTAAGGCAAAAAATTAGAGTGGTAGGTGGAGTTTTATAACTGACCTCTATTGCCATGAGTTTTGGCAACATACTGGAAGTTTTTGACTTTAACTTCATATAAACCAAGTACATTCCAAGTTGAATGAAGTAATTTTTATCCTGATCGCTGTATCCACCCCTTCTCACCCAAATTGTGAGTCATAGTCACGCTACTGCCCAGAACCCAAACTATATATATATATATACGAACACACACACACACATATATTATTAGTGCATTATAGTTTTACATAATGATGGTATTATTTGTCACATATTCCTAGATGCACACAAATCAGCAATACAATTTGTTCAATATCCCCCCATACCTCTTTACCTCCCTCCTGTCCCCTGATCCCTTGCCTTTCTTCTGGGTCCTATATTGTTCCTAAAAACCCAAATACAATGAAATAATTCTTATACCTATGAAATACATTACATATATATATATGTGTGTGTGTGTGTATACATACACACATACACACACACACACACACACACACACATATATATATATAAAATATACAGTAACATTTATAGCTGCTTGGAATGTACCTTGCTTTATCTCACTTCCAACATTTCCCTTTCTCCTCCCTTCCTATCATCCCTTGTTATTCTTCAAAATATTTGACAATGGGGTTAAACATTTACATTTTGCGCAGGTATGCAGCATAGATTGTTCAAATGTCTTATGAGGTATCTTGCAAATGTATCTCATAAATATTAACATTTTGCATTTTTGTTCTATGGATATAATACATGAGTTTGTCTACTCTACTCCCAAGCCTGGGTCTAGGTCCAGCCTCCACAAATGAGGGATACCATTCGGCCCTTGACTCTCTGGGTTTGGCTAACTTCACTCACCATGATTTCTTCCAATGCCATCCATTTACCTTCAATATCTGCAAAACCATTGTTTCTAATATCTGAGTAGAACTGCATTTTATATATATACCAGAACTTTTGAATCCATTCATCCAGTGAGGTGCATCTGGATTGATTCCATAATTTCACTATTGTAAATTGAGCTGCTATGAACATGGATTTTGCTCTGTCACTGTAATGTGCTGATTCTAACTCCTCTGGAAAATATCCAGAAGAGGAATGGCTGGGTCACATGGTGGATCCAACCCTAATTTTTTGAAGAATCTCCATAATGCTTTCCAGAGTGCCTGGATTAGTCTGGAATTCTATCAACAGTGACAGTGTTCCTATTTCTCCACATCCTCTCCTGCATTTGTTATTGTTTGTATTCTTTATCTTTGTCAGTTTGACCGGGTGAGGTGAAATCTTAATGTAGTCTTGATTTGCATTTCTCTGATTGCCAGTGATTTCAAACACTTTCTCATGTATTCATTGGTTTGCTCAATGTCCTCTATTGAGACGTCTCCGTGTAGCTCTCTGACCCATTTATTGATTGGATTGTTTGTGTTTTTGTTATTGAGTTTTTTGAGTTTTTTGTAAATTTTGGATATTAGTCCCCTGTCAGAGAGATCACAGGCCATGATTCTCTTCCATTATGTAGGTTGTCTCTTGACTGTTCTGACTACTTCCTTGACTGTACAGAAGCTTATTAGTTTAATGGCATCCCACTCATTGATTTTTGACTGTAATTTTTTCAGTTTAGGAGTCTTGTTGAGTAAGTTGTTGCCAACTCACATATGCTGGACTGTTGGTGCTAATTATTCTTCTAGCAGTTGTACAGTAGATGGTTTAATTCCTAACTCCTTGATCCATTTAGATTTGATTTTTGTGCAAGGTGAGAGATAAAGATCTAATTTCAATTTTCGGCAAGTGGCTGTCCAGTTTGTTTAGCACCATTTGTTGAATAAGCTGTCTCTCCTCAATGATTTTGATCCCCATTGTCAAAGATCAAATGTTTAAATATTTGTGGGTTTGTCTCAGAGTCTTCTATTCTATTCCATTGGTCTTCATTCCTGTTTGGATACCAGTACCATGCTGTTTTAAATTCTATAGCTTTATAGTATAATTTTAGATCTGGTATTGCAAAACCACCTGTTTCATTTTTTTTTTTTTTTTTGCTTAGTAATATTTTGGCTATTCCAGGTTTCTTGTTGTTTCAAATGAATTTTATAATTGCTTATTTGATATCTACAAAGAATGACATTGGTATCTTGATGGGGATTGCATTGAATCTGTACAGTGCTTTTGGCAGAATGGCCATTTTAATTATATTCTGCCTAACCAAGAGCATGGGATGTCTTTCCATCTTCTCAGGTCTTCTTGCAATTTCTGTTTGCAGTGTTAAATAATTTTCCTTGTAGAGATCTTTTACTTCTTTTGTTAGATTAATTCACACATATTTTATTCTTTTGGAGGATATTTTGAATGGGACCGTTTTCCTAATTTCTTCTTTTGCCCTAAAATTGTTTGTATATAGGAAAGCTATTGATTTATGGGTGTTGATCTTGTAGCCTGCTACTTTTCCAAATCTGTTTATTAGCTCTAGCAGTTTTCTGGTGGAGTTTTTTGGATCTTCCAGGTATAGGATCATGTCATCAGCAAAAAGGGATAGTTTGAGTTCCTCCCTTCTTATTTTTATCCCTTTGATTTCTTCCTTTTGCCTGATTACTCCAGCTAAGGTTTGAGGACTATATTGAATAAAAGTGGTGTGTTGGCAGCCTTGTCTTGTTCCTGAGTTCAGTGGAAATGTTTTCAACCTTTCTCCATTTAGTATCATACTAGCTGAGGGTTTGTCATATACAAAGTTAAGATAAGTTCTTTGATCCCTATTTTCTCTAGAGTTTTGAGCGTAAATGGGTGTTAGATTTTATGAAAGGCCTTTTCTGCCTCTATTGAAATGATCATATGGTTTATGTCCTTAGTTCTGTTTAAGTGATGAATCACATTTTTTGATTTGCATATGTTGAGCGAGACTTGCATACCTGGAATGAAGCCCACTTGATCATGATTCATTATTTTCTTGATGTATTTTTGAATGCAGTTTGCAAGAACCTTATTAAGGATTTTTGCCTTCATATTCATGAGGGATATTGGTCTCTAATTTTCTTTTCTCAATGTGTCTTTGTTGGGTTTTAGTATCAGAGTTATGGTTGCCTCATAAAAAGTGTTTGAGAGAGTTCCTCTTTTTCAATTTCTTCAAATACCTTAGTAAGGAGAGTTGTTAGCTCTTTTTCAAAGGTGTGGTAAAACTTTGCAGAGAATCCATCAAGTCCTAGGCTTTTCTTCTTAGGAAGAACTTTAAAATTGTTTTTTAATTCTTTATTTTTCTAACCAAACAATATAATATATTTATATTCTGAAAATTAGATTTACTCCTTAGAGTCCCCCTAATTACCCACACTTGCGCCTCCCCACCCCTTCTTCCAAGTACATCTCTATGAATGCCTTAGGTTGCATGTCACTACAATTTTCAGGGTTTAATACATTAGAGTTGACCACCTTTCACAATGGTCAGGGTTTAGCTCCAGCCTCCACACATAAGTGAAAACATTCGACCCTTAGTTCTCTGGGTTATGCTGACTTCACTCAGCATGATTTCTTCCATAGCCATCCATTTACTTTCAAAGTCTGCAATATCATTGTTTCTAATTGCTGAGTAAAATTCCATGTATATATGTACCAAAATTTTTGGATCCATTCTTCCAGTGACAGTGAAGGGCATCTGGGTTGTTTCCATAATTTAGCTATTGTAAATTGAGTTGCTATGAACATATATTTTGCTGTGTCACTGTAATGTTCTGATTCTAAGTCACCTGGAAAAATACCCAGTAGAGGAATAGCTGGATCATATGGTGGGTTCATCCCTAGTTTTTTGAGGATTCTCCACACTGCTTTCCACAGGGGCTGTACCACTTTGCAGTTCCACTAAGAGTGTGCTAGTGTACCTATCTCTCCACAACCCCTCTAGCACCTATTATTGCTTATTTTTTTCATTTTTGCCAATCTGACTGGCATGAGGTTAAACCTTAAAGTAGTTTCCATTTGCATTTCTCGGATTATTTGTGATTTAGAGCACTTTCTCATGTATTCATTGGCCTGATCAATGGAAGACTTTTATTTGCCATGTGGATTTCAGTGCCTGTTATTGGGCTGTTTAGGATTTCAATGTCATCCTGTGTCAATTTGGGGATATTGTATGTGTAGAAATTTTTCCATGACATATAGATTATCTGATTTAAAGGAGTGTAGTTTTTTAAAATAAGTTCTGATAACCTGTTTGATTTCAAGGGGGTCCATGGTGATCATACCCTTTTAGTTGGTGATTTTGTTGATTTGCTTTGATTCTTTCCTTTTATTTAGATTAGCTGTTTCTGTCAATTTTTTTTATTTTTTTGAAGAAACTGTACTTTGTTTCATCAATTCTTTTTACTGTTTTTTTGTTCACAATTTCATTGATTTCAGCTTTGATCTTAATTATTTCCTGACTTCCGCTGGTTTTGGGATTAGACTGTTCCTCCTTTTGTAGAGATTTGAGTTGGACCATAAGCATATTTGTTAGGAATCTCTCCTGATTCTTAATGTGGATACTCAGTGCATTAAATTTTCCCCTTAAGAATGCTTTCATGCTGTCCCAGAGGTTTAGATCTATTGTGTCTTCATTCTCATTCTCTTCCAGGAATTTCTTAATTACTGTTCTCATGTCTTCTTGGAGCCATTCTTCATTTAATAGTGTGTTATTCAATCTCTACATATACGTGCGTTTTGTGCCATGATTTTTGCTATTAAGTATTAGGGTCATGGCATCATGGTCTGATAGGATACATGGAATAATATCTACTTGTTTGTATTTGCTGATATTTCATTTGTAAACTAGAATATGATCTATTTTGGAGAAAGAACCATGTGCTGCTGAGAAGAAGGTATACTCTGCCAATTTGGGGTGGAATGTTCTGTAGATATTTGTTAAGTCTGTTTGATTTATGGTGTTGTTTAGACTGGGGATCTCTTTATTGTTTTTTTCTTCAATAATCTGTTTATTGGCGATAGAGGAGTATTAAAGCCTCCCAGTACTATTGTATTGAGGTGCACAAGTGGTTTTATATCTTGGAGTAATTTTTCCACATAGTTGGGAGCATTGGTGTTTGGAGAGTGTATATTTACTATGATTATTTCCTCCTTTTATATTGTTCCCTTTACTAGGATGTAGTGGCCTTCTTTATCTATTTTGATTAATTTATGTTTGAACTTCACTTTGTTGGATATAAGAATTGCAACTCCAGCTTGCTTTCTTGGGTCATATGCCTGGTCGGTTTTTTCCATCCTTTCAACCTTATTCTGTGGGTGTCACTGGCTGTACAGTGGGTTTCCTGTAAACAGAATATTGCTGGATTTTGTTTTTTGATCCAATCAGCTAGTCGGTGTCTTTTGATTTGTGCATTGAGACCATTCATATTCAGTCTTGGAATTATTATGTGGCTGTGGTTCATATTCATTGTGTTTTATTAGTAAGTTCTGTGTTATCTTAGTTTTCTATTGATAGCATGTACCTTTATTGAATTTCCATTGTGGGTTTTGAGGAATATTAGCTTGTACTTCTATCTGGAGTTTATCTTTGAGAATTCTTTGTACTACTGGCTTTCTGTTCGTGAATGCTGCAAGTTTGTTCTTATCAATGAAAAGTTCTTTTTCCCCCTCAAATTTGAAGCTGAGATTTGCTGGGAATAGTATTCTTGGCTGCATGTTGTGTTCATTCAGGCATTGAAAGATCTCCTTCCATGATCTTCTCACTTCCAGAATCTGAACTGAAAAGTCAGATGTGACTCTTATTGTTTTGTCTCTGAATGTGATTTGGTGTTTCTCCCTTGCTGCTTTCAATATTCTTTCCTTGATTTCCCTGTTGTAAATGTTGAATATGAAGTGTCTTGGTGAGTTTCTCATTTGATTAGGCCTATTGGGTGTCCCATAAGCTTCTTGGATAAGCATATCTGATTTTATTTTTATATGGACAAAATTTTCTTTATCAATTTCCTTGAGAATGTTCCTTATCCAATTCATTTGTGTTTCAATTTCTTCCTGTATCCCTATTACTCTTATACTGTTTCTTCTCATTTCATCCCAGACACTTTAAAAATTCTGTTCATGCAGAACCTAAACTTATACTCTGTGCAGCGCTGGATCTGTCTGCCTCCTTCCTCAGTCTCACTGCACCTTCAGGTTCTCATACTCTATGACTGGGCTGTTTTGGAACAGTTGTATTCCTGACTTTGCCATTTTATCAGTCAGTGATTAGAATCCAAAGAACATGGAGTTATATTCTTATTTACTTATTTATCTAGGGCTAGCCTACACTAACTTATGATTTTCTTGAGATCAGGAACCTTTTCTGTTTAGCTCTTCATTTCATCTTTAGGATCTAAAACATTGCCTGGCGTAAAGTAAGTGCTTAACAAATATTTGTTAGATAAGCAGATATGGTAACATGCTGGATCTTATACTCAGTGAAACTAGTAAATAAAATCATCAGTTGTTTTTAAAGATTCTAGTCAATAAGAAACAGAGCATTCCTGAAATGCTGATTATATACCAAGAACTTGATAAGTTGTTTTAATTGAACTAAAAGAGAAAGTAAAATCTTTTCCCAACCCTCAAAAAACTCATAATTTATTGGAATCCAACAATTCGCTATATAAATTAAGAAAAGAAAATGTCATTATGAGATAAAATGTTAACTTATACCTTATGAACAGTAGATGCAATGTCTTTTCATTCATTGGGTATTTTACTAATTTATAGACTTATCCATTAATGTAGCCATTTAGTCAACAAATCCTTATTGGGAATACTGTACTAATCTCTCTTGGACTTTGAAGTTTCAAAATGATTAAGGCATTATTTTAATCTTTAATGAGATCACACTTAATTGGTAGAAATAGACATGGAAGAGTTTTTCTTCTAAAGGGAGAAACAATCTCTTTGAGCATTTTCTTTTGTAACTTGTAGTTGTAAAAGGTATGAATTTTTTAAGTTTCTTGGCAGTGCTATAATCCAGGAAAGTCTTTCTCAATAAAATGGGAGACTTTGAAAGTGAATGAACAGCAAAAGAGATAAGGCTAGTTCCTCTGGGAGCAAGGAGCCTGACTTGAGCTGACATCTGACTCCAAGCTTCTACATTGCCTCCTTTCATAAAGATATGAGAGGTTTGTTTTTTATTCATAAAAAGTCACTTAACTAATGCAAATAATCACCCTGACTACCACACAAATTTAGGATGAATTATATATGATAAAGAGTGCTGTTCAGTCCTCTTTCAGGAGGAGTGGTTGTTGTTTAACTTGAGGATGACTATAACATAGGTTTATCTTCTTGTCTATATGGAATAGTGAGATTTCTTTCTGTTTTTCCAACATCTAAATAGCTTGCATATTGCATTCTGATTTAATGCTTATTCAATAATAAAACTATTTACTTTCTCTCTAAAAAACTAAATACAGAGAACTAAATACAGCAAATCGTATATGTAAACATGACCTGTTCACTCTCAATCAGTCCCTCCCCGTGCACATAGCATCCAATAGCAGACACCTGTTTATAGAACCATGAATTATGTTTTCTGTACTTAGAGATTCCTTTTAGTGGTGAAGGGGCCATGTCAGAAACACCGAACATTTTGGTTTACCTTAATATTGGCTCATATAAAAAAAGAGAGAAAGTACAAGAAAATTCATAGGTTTTAAGAACATGAATTTTAATCTTTTCCAGGTGTGTTAATTGAGACTTCTATGGTGAGAATTCTAACTATTCAAAATTAAAAGTCAAAAGTAAAAACATGCATCATGTGTCTGCTATAGCTTTCTATAAATTTTCCTGAGGATTCAGCTTCCAATATGGAAAACAGTACGTTGACTAAGAACAGAAATAAAAAAGCAGAGGAAGAAAATGTGTTGAGGTAGGGGTAAGTTTGGTACAAGGGAAAGAAGTCCCTAATCAATATGTCTTGAACAGCAGTTGTGCAAATGTACAATAAGTTCAGCGATTCTATATCATGCTCAAAAAATCAGGTTCTTTGCTTCTTTCAGCTCTGCATTCTCCAAGTGGCTATATTCTCCTCCAGAGCGATTGTCACTCTGGCTGCCTGAGGCCCAGACATAAGATTCCAGACCAATGGTATCCAACGGAAGAGGAGAGACTGTATTTTTTGGGTTAAAAAGTCCTCTTAAATTTCTTAACAGACATTTTCTGACATCTTTTTGATCAGAATTATGTCACATATTCATTTTGGGCTTATAATCTTGGCAAGAGGAAGAAACAAATCAGGTCTACTCTTGCAGCCATGGTCAGAATCTACTTCTCCAAGGGTTAATGGTTACAAAGATTCTGGAAAAGCATAGTTAGCTTTTTTGTTGTTGTTTTGTTTTTAAGAGTGAAGATGAGAAGGAATGCCTGGCATTCAGGTCTGACTGAGCAATTTGCAGAGCCTGTGAAAAAAAAAGTGCAGTTCCCTTTTCCATTGCAGAGGGGCAACATCAAAAGAACCATCACCTTGCACTGGGATCAACTTCTATGAGATCAGCTTCACTCCCCAATGAGTTGTCAAATGCACCATGGCACTACCACCCCAGGGCAAAGATGGCTACCAATTTTTTTTTGCCTTCAAGAGCTACAGAGTGCATAACAAAACCTGAGCCTGACAGACTTGTACCAAGGTTCCCATCATAGGCAGAGGGAAGGCTGACAATAGTCTCTCTCATGCCTGACTCAGACAGCAGAGAGTGGCAAGGATCTCCAAGCTGAGGCAGTAAGGGACAGTCCAAAGCCAGCTAGATAAAGGATAGCACAAAACTGACAGTCCCACCCAGGAAGTCTGGGTAACAATTAGAAACAGGTATGTGTGAGCTGCAGCTCCAAACTCTAATGAAGATGGTCCTCTTGTTTTTGGACTGGCACCTTCTCAAAAGTTGAGTCAGTGCAAATACTGCTTTCAAATTCCACTTCTTGTGATCAAGTCACCAAGATTACAGACATGTTGTTCAAAGTAACAGGAATGAATTTATTAAAGAGACAGGAAAAAGGAAAGTCAACACTCTCAAGGGAAAAAGTAGGTTCTGTCAGAGAGGAGAGAGACAGTATTCCTTTCCTGAACTCTAGTTTTATTGGAGATCCCCTAGAAGTTCTTAGAAAGTCCCACCTAGGTCCACCTGTTGACTTATGACTAACAGCATGATGACATCAGACTTTCAAGTCCTCACTGCCATGGCAACTCTAGGTCACCTTTTCCCTGAGTTTAAGGGTCTGCTGTCAAAAGTCTTCCCTGCCTGAGGGTAGCTTGTGTTCCTTTTATGGACATGATTTCAGGGCTGAATTTCTGTACCTGCAAATAACAGGTAGAGAAATATGCTGAGGAATATGACATAACCTGTTCACTTAAGCCAGTCAGGGCTGCAGGTAAATTGCTTTTTGGAATACAAAGCATGTGTGGGTCAGCACAATGGGCCCATTTTATAGAATTATTCTCTTAACTTTATGTTGCCACCATTCTCACCAATTGTCTTAAAATTGTTTGACATGATTTTTTTTTTACTTCATAATAGTTCAAAAGCAATGTGCATTCAATAGAAACCTTACTTCTAATGTCGAATTTGATATTCAGCACAATACTTTCTCTGTGCTGGGCAGGCACAGTGAGCCACAAACCCCAGGCAGCCACATGAACATATTAAGTGATAGCCAAGACTCTACAGAGTACTATGTTGCTAAACTAGAATTTTTGTAGGTTAGGTCTACTCAATGAATTTTTATCTTAGGGTATTAGCAGTTTAAGAGAGGCTTACCAGAACCTAATTCCATTGTAAGCTAAGAGGCATCTGCATTTGGCCTACAAGGCACAGATTCAAAAACGATTACCAAGAAAATCAAAATGGTGACTAGGCACCAGGCCCTTCTGGGCTACACTGGTAGCCTGCCATGAAGCTGGTCAGAGAGGTGTAAAGCAAGACTCAGGGGTTGGGGCTGGGGAAATACTTGAGAGAACATCAGTATTCAGCCCAAAGAGGGAAGGCTTTGAGAAAAGACTGAACCCTGAGGAACTCATGAAGCTGGTGTAGGATATTAGACGTCTTCTACCTGTCAAAGAAAGATGAGCAGGAAGAAAGGCTTACCAAGAGTTATAGGGAGGTACCACAGCTAATCTCATTTACACAAGGAGACAGAGCAGCCTGAGAGCCCAGGAAATTCACTGCAGATTGGATTGCTCTGGATCTGCATTTCCCTCATTTTGTGACCTGATATATTATAGGATTTTTTTAAAAAATCATGCTATTGAGCCAAAATGGAGTGAAAGGAGGAGGGATGATTGCCAGCTCATAAGGAGAAAGAGAAATCCATATTCAAAGAGAATTATTGATGCACCTTTTGTAATTTGCCAAATCTTAAAAATGCTCATTGTTATTTAGTATCCAGTGTACCAACATACAGAAATTCCCCCTGTGCAGGCCAAGTCCATTGTATCTGTGTGAGAGAGATTAGTTGCATTCTACAGAGGAGTAATTTTCAAAAACTTTAGTTTTCATCTGGTAGGCATGGAATGGTCTAAAATGTCTCCCCCGAGAGCTTAATGATGTACCGTTACACACTTTCCACATTGAAAAGTGCTTGAGAGAGAAAACTGCAAGCCCTTCTTACTCAATATTGATAGGTCTCATCATTAAAAGAGGGATTATCTCTTTTTCAGGGGAACTGCTCGCAAAGAGAGTTTTGTCCCGGGAGGTCTACGTCCATGCTCGGGTGGCAAGGGAGAGTCCAGTCTGGTTCCCAAACTTTTTGTTGATGTCTTAATACCTGATTAATAAAAAGAAAACTGAGAAATAAAGTATTTTGCTTAACCTATCATGAAAGCATAAGACAGACCTAATACGACTGAATATTAGAGGAAAATATACCAATATTTCAACTGCATGATAGAGTCATGGATGACTTGATTTTTCTTTGGTTTGTTTTTTTCCAAGTTTTTATAATTAAACTGAATTAGATTAATAGGAAAACTATGTATACATATATATATATATATATATATATATATATATATATATATAAACATATACACTAACACATGTATATATAAATACATACATTCATTTATATGAATATATTTTATATGTACAAATGCACACAACAAACTGTACACATGGAGGTACTTTTGTGAAATAAATAATTTTGTTTTTTTGCAAAAAATTGAGAGAGTCAAGACATAAAACATCACAGAATCTAAGACTGGCATGTGTCTTCTCTCCTACTTTCAATCAAAGAGCCTTACACACTATAATTTCAATATGGTTTACAAAAAGAAGGAAGAGAGTGAGAAGAACTGGGACTACTCTTATAATCTTTGGTCATGTATTGGAAAAAGCTTGGAACCATAACACTCAGGGTTTAGAAAACCTCATAACTCTCATGAGGTTGTTGATTTTTGTTTTTTAATATCTAACGTTCCTCAGGATATACTACTGTGGTGACATGATTGTGCTTTGCACAGGGCAGGTAAGCTTTACCTAGGTAGTTAATAGGGCTTGCATGCAGTAACTGACATTTGAACATAAATAGAAAGCAAAACAAAGCAAAATAAACAAATACAACATTCCACTATCCTATCATCAAAATACATATTTACCCAGAGTCTAATCTTATTCAGTACATACAGAAACTTCTATCAGGTTGCTTACCCAAGGAACTGCTCCTGGAGGATGGAGGTGAAGCAAGCACAGCACAGCAACAGAATGGTTTAACACAAAATAGAAGTTGCATGGGGCTTCAATGTCCCCGGGAAAAATCTCTAGGCTTGCTTCTTATCTGGACATGTTTATGCCTCTAATGTCTTCTATTCCACCCTCAGGTAAGTCTCTTGCTAAGTGAAATAAGACTAATTTATAATCAGAATACTGAAGTGGGGCCTTTCCTTCTCTGTGATGTTCACTGGAGGCGAGAAAGAACCCTGGAAATCAGGAGAGAGGAAGTTGGGATGACTGAGACAGGAGGTGGGCACAGGAAATGAGGAAGGGGCTGAGGGTATTGAACAGGGCCTGGCTTTATTCCAATGAAAAATGGTGATATTGGGGTTCTTTCTCAACTTCAGATCTTTTTCAACTATTAGTGGTGGGAAATGACTTTTCCCTTGACAAAGATTTTCAGAAATACTTTTTTTTTTTTTTAAAGAGAGAGGGACAGTGAGAGAGACTGAGAAAGAGAGAAACAACTTTATTTAGTTTTTCACATGGCCTTAGTTGCTCTAACACTTAGTTGTGTACTTGGTGCTGGGGTTTGAACCTGGGTCCTCGTGCTCACCAGGCAAGTGCCGAAACCGCTGAGCCATCACTCCAGCCCCTTAGAAAGACTTTTGAAGCAGTCTATTGTGTGTGTGTTTCTGGGCAGGGGTTGGGGGAGGTGGGACAGGGAAAAAGCAAAATGTTCTTAAAACAAATCGATACCCACCATCTAGTGTTTTAAAATGCCAAACAGTGACATTAGGGAAAAGTGGGATGTTTGGGTTCATCCCCCAGAGGAATAATCCCAGAACCAACTCACCCATCTGGCTTCATACTGGGAAGGCCACCTGCCACCCACCTCTTCTGCCTCCTCAACCCTGCAGATGGCATGGGAGTTATTCTGCAGAGGGGATGGTTAGGTTTTCCTTAACGTGTTCAGAGAATTGGATTGTCACTCTTGCTATCCTGGGGAAAAAGAGGAAGAAATTGCTTCCAGCTGCTTCATCAACTCAGTTCAAGGCTCCAACTGTTAGAGAAGGTGCAAGGAATCAATTTCAATTCGCATTGTAGAATGGCCCCGACCTATGTGTAAGCATTCACGTTTATTTTGTTAGAAACAAAACTATGAAAACTTCTGAGATGATATAAGAAAATCACACATGTGCCCAAAAGTGGATGAGCAAGACAGACTTTTGCAGAAGGGTGCACCCACAGAAGGTATCCACGAGCAAGCACACTTGAACGTGCAGTACGTCTGCTTATATCTTCAACCCGATGCAATCCTACCTTTCACTCTGATTGGAGGACCTCAGGGGTACAATCTGCATGACTGGCTAATATAAAATTGGGGTGGGTACAGAAAACAGCAATGGGTGTAAAGAGATACCTGATAAGGAGTTTAAAAACAGCTTATCTCTGACCACATGGTTCCCAGCCTAAGATGGCTTCTTTTTATGTGCACATCTCAAGACTACATTCTGAAAATGGAACAGACTTATTTCTCACAATAGTCAGCTGGAAAGCTTCTTTCCTGAGATCTTTGAGGATTATGCTCACCATGTTGGGCTCACATGACCAGGCAAACCCAGTACTTTTGGGAGCAAGAGGAAGCAAAGTGACATGTATATTTTACCTGTTAACAATATTTTGTTCATTACTGTCACCAAATGGACCTCTGGTCTCCCAGCTCCACTAGTGCAGACCAACTCTTTCATACATTACAGGAGACTTTGGCTCTGCTGAAGAGATGCTGTTTTGCATTCTCCTGTCCCAATTTCCTCCTCCATGCTTCACAGGTCCCATTGCTGCAGGCCTTTGATAATAGATCTTAATCGACTAAATAAGCCTGAGCAAATGCTTAGAACAAAGACCTGGATCTTGGAATAACTGGTGGAAGCTGCAAATACACACTAAGAATGCCTTTTGCTATTTGCTAATGAAGCTGGTCCCTGAACTTGTTGAGAATCGCTTCAATGTGAACACAAGGATTAGATAGCAGAGGCAGAGCCAAAGAGAAGGAAACTGATAGGAAAGCAATAGCCTATCTGTAACACATTCCCACTTGTTCTCTGTCTGTGTTGGTCTTTATCATATCCTGAAGATCTTTGAAAACACATTCTTACCCCATGTTTATCCCTAGGTAACTTTATTTAATTGGTCAGGTTGGGGCCAGTGACTATAGAGCAGCCAGACTTAGAACTTCTGCTTAGTGACATTAGGTTCAGAAATGATGGCACCTCAGTGCAAAGCAAAGAATGATGATTGCAGCAGGGTTGAGCTGCTAAAATGTATTTCTTACAACTCCATTCTCAATTACCCATGCAAAAATGGAAAGGCCCAGTGAACCAGATAATAAGAGAGTAGATAAGACAACAATAAAATAGAAATTCAACTTTCTTGATCAAATTCAGAATTCAGAAAATTAATGCATATTTAGTTTGAGCCAGACACTGTTAGGAGCGGTGGGAAATGCAGATGAGTCAGGCAATGTTGTTCTCAGGAAGGTCAAGTTCATTCAGCACGCGTGCACCGATGGTTGAGCTCTGTTCCAGACAGAAGATTATAACGCACTGAGGACAGAAGACACGTTTTCTTGTTTTCATGAAGTTTCTATTCTATCAGAATAGAAGTAAAATGAATGTTATGCTGGGTCATGCTCATGAGCACCCATTCTTGGAACAGTGGTACTAAAGGTCACTAAGATGCTATTTCTGTATAACTCCTTTATTTATAAGGTTTAGGAATGGTGGCATGAAGAGATGCGACAGCTAAGTATGCTGACAGTGGGGCCATGGCTGAAGTTTAAAGTGGTTAAAGCTAGTCTTATATTCTTTTTTTGTTGTTGTTGTTCATGCTCTCTTTACTTCCTTTTCCTCTGTCTTCTAAATGATTATTTTTTACACTGCGTAGGCAGGTATAATTAGTTGCCCTTCTAATTTCAGCTCTAAGAAATCTAATTTGGTTACCCTGTAAACAGTCTTTCCTTTCTTCCTAAAGAATCACACATCTTTCCAGTACCCCATATATAATGGGAGAAAGTGAGGTAGCACTTCTCAACCTTAGCTATAGATTGAAGTCTCCTGGGAGAGGTGACTTCACATATATGCGTACATGCCTGGGTCACATGCTGAAAGATTCTGACTCAATTGTTTGGACATTAAGATTTTTAAAAATGCTTGAAGTGACTGACACTAATGTACAGCCAACATGGAAAACCACTTTAATAAAGACAGTGGCTAAAAATGTCTTGGACTGATATTGAATAAGTTGAATGACTTTAGACCAATTACTTGGTATCTCTATGTCCCAGTTTCCTTAGCTTTAAAATTTGGGATTAAAAAAATAGCACTTTACTACTATTTAATTCCAGAAAATTTCATCATTCCAAAAAGAAACCCCATACCCATTAGTAGTTACTCCCATTTTCCCTTTTCCCTAACCTGTTGTCAACTACTAACTTTTCTGCCTCTATGGATTCTCCGAATTTACCTCTTCTGGGCATTTCACAAAAACTCAATCAAATGAAAAAAAATAGCACTTTTATCATAGAGATAATGAGGGAAGAAATAATACAAACAAAAGCACAGAGAACTTTGCTTGATGCATAGTTTTAAAAAGTGTCATATATTACTATTTTCAATGAAATTCATTTTATGTTGTCTATTATTAAAGGTGATGCTTTCTTTTATTTCCCAAATTTCAAATATCTATAGATGACTCTCCTGGAACCTCTCTCAGTAGCACTCCACACCTCATATCCTACACAAATATATGTAAAAGAATTCCATACTAGGATCTGGAGCATGAGATTGATGGTTACAGTACTTGCCTCGCATGTGCAAGGACGCAGGTTCGATCCCCAGCGCCATGTACACAATGAAGTATCAGAGAAATGAAAGCCACAAGAAAACTACATAAAAGTGATTTTCTCTTTTTCTCTCTCTCACTGTCCTGCCCTCTTTAAAAAATATAAAATAAAAAATAATAATCCCATATGTTCTCCAGTATTCTAGACCCTAGTTGTTTTATCAAATGTTACTAGGTGTCCCAAACATAAGGATGACCCCAGTAATAGGAAAATCCTGATTGGCTTGGTTTTTCAAATTTTCAGAACTAATGTTTCAGATATAATGATAATATGGCAGTCACATACCCATTTAGTAGGAAAAAACAAACAAACAAACACCTGGAAGCTAACCAGGTTTGGGATGTTGAAGCAGTAAAGCTGATGATACATCTCTGCTTCTCTCCAAACTTCACTCTCCCCACACTTGTAACTTATTTCATCTTTCTATACATCCCTGGTCTATCTATTATATTCCCTCATTCCTGATGTAGTTCTTCTGTAGGTTTAATTATGGCCTCCCAAAATCTCTATTCTGGGTTTTTTCATTTATTTATATTTTTAAATTATTTGAATAGTTGTTGTAAGTTTAGGGAAAGAAAAAAAACCCTATGGATTGATATAGCATATGTGAGAAATCAGGATCCATTTCTAATACTGAAGAGTCCCAAAAGGTCTATCATGCCTCTTGCTTATTTTTCTAGGCTCAGTAATTTCATTGTGTTCGTTTGTTTTCCTTTCCACTCATATTTTCCTTCATCTTCTATTGCCACCTGATGAGACTGTGAGAATTGTATAGGATAACATGGCCCATGGAAAACTGGCATGCGGAGGGTCCTTCTCCTAGAGCCTGCTCTGCCATGTTCACTAGCTATACAAAGTTGACTGAGCCATTTTATCTTCCTCGACCTTACTTGTAAAATAGGCAGATTGGAATTGACGACTTTTAAGTTTACTCCTAACATCCAGGAGTTCCTTAGGAGCCAGTCTGTCAATTAGTTAGCATTCAGCAGCCCTAATATTTCAAGACCTTTTCCTCAGAGGTAAGGGAAATGCAATAAAAAATTCTAAGGTGGTTCCTGTCCCCAAAATATTTATTATGTAGGAGAAGAGATTGATCTGTGCATGCACGATAAATTGACTGGGTCTGATTCTTCCTCCGTGAGTTAATTCCACTGCTACCCATCCCTCTTGCTCATTACAAAAAAAAAAAAAAAAAAAACCCTCAAAATACCAAACAACCAAAATCAAAAAAAGAAAAGAAACAATCAAAATTCCCCCAATCCAAATATCTGGACACTCTTAATTACAAAAGAAAAATACAGGTGAATTTTGAAGAGAAGTGAAATAGTTACAGCAAAGCAGTGGGTCTCCTGTTATTTTTCACAAAGTTTGGCCCTAATGGTCAGCTCAGCTCATGCAGGAAGTGTGGCAGTGTGGGTGAGTAAAATTTTAGTAACAATTCTATTTTTAAGGCTAAAGTAAATGGAAATATGTCCTAGAGGATGAAGGGTATAAGAGAGTTCTATAGTAGACAGAACTGAAGAAAGAGATTTCCTAATTCTGTGTATGAATCCACACAAGAGTGGTACTGACAGAGAACATGTGTGGATCACTGGAACTGAACTGTCATTTGCAGAAAAAGATTCACACATATATCATCTTTATTTCTTTTTTCTTTATTGATAAAGTACAAAAGAATTTAAGTGGAGAAAGTTGTTTTCTTAACATCTAGTATGAGAATAATTGAGCTCCATGTGTCAAAAAATGACTGTCTTAGTCTTCTTTCTGCTACTATAACAAAATACCACAGACTGGGTAATTTATAAGAAGAGATTTATTTTTCACAGTTCTGGAGGCCAAGAAGTCCAATATTACGTTTCCAGCATCAGATGCAACACATGGCATAGGAACATGCATGTGGGACAGGATGAGAACAAGAGGACAAGCACCTCGAAGAGCTCACTTTTGTACGGAAGCCATTGCCACAATAACTAACCCACTCCTGATGGAAGAGGATAAATCTGTTCCTGAGGGTGGAACCCTCATGACCTGGTCACCTCTTCAAGGCCCCACCTCTCAAGACTGTGCCAGTGGCAACTGAGTTTCAAGGGGAGTTTTTATTTTGTTTGGTTTTAAAAGAGCAAATTAATTTTATTTGTTCATTTTTTAGTTTGTTTTTCCTCTACCTGGTTGTATATGTGTTGCAGAAAAATGAACCCAGGTCCTCACATATGCTAGGCAAGTGCTTTACCAGGCAAATTGGCAAGGGCCAACTCTCTAGCCCCTCAACGGGTGTTTTGAAGAGGATATTTAAACCTCAGTAGCAAACAAAAACTCTCTACCTAATCTCCACATGTTATTCAAAAACTAAGTCAAAATGAATAATAGATCTAAATTTATATAAAACTAACAAATTTATAAAGAGAACAAAGGGAGTGTCTCTGTGATCTAGGCTTAGGAAAAGAAGTCTTAGATGTGATACCAAGTCACCATCCATAAAAATAGAAAAATGATCCATGTGGTTTCTCACAAGGCTGTAATTCCAGCAACTCAGGAGACTGAAGCAAGAGGATCATGCTGAGTTCATGGCCAGTTTCAGGAAATTAGCAAGGTCCTAAGGCATTTAAGGAGACCCTGTCTCAAAATAAAAAATGAAGGAGGCTGGGGAAGCAGCTAAGTGGTAAAGTGTCACTGGGTTCAATTCCCAGTACTTTAGAAAAATTGGACTTCATAGAAATAAAAATGTTTTCTCTGTGAACGACACTGTTAAGAGGACAAAAAGACAAGCAAAGTCTCAAAAATTATTAATAAATCACATATCTGATAGAAGAACTATCTGGATTATCTGGATTATAGAAAGAACACTGTAAATTCAACAGTAGCGCTAACAATCCATTTAGAAAATGTGTGGGCAGCAATCTTGAACAAACATTCAACCAAGAGGAATTTATGGATGGTCAGCATCAATAACCATTAGGGAAGCTAAATTAACCCATGATAAGACAATACTTATTAAAATCACTAAATGAAAAATGCTGAAGTCCCAGGGCTGATATAGATGTAGTACAACCAGATCTCTTGTTGGCATGAATGAAAAATGGTACAGCCTCTCCAGAGAATAGTTTCACAATTTCTTGGCTCAGCAACCACACTCCTGGGTATTTAACCTAGAAAAACAAAAATTCTGCTCACATAAAAAACCTATCCATGGATGTTCATAACAGCTTTAGTTGTAATAATCAAAAACTGGAAAGAGCTTGGAAGTTCTTCATTGGTGAATAGATAAACTTCAGCACATTTATACAAGGGAATGCTGCTCAGCAAGAGAATAAAGAAGAAACTGTTGATACAGGCACAACCTGGCTAGATCTGAAGAGAACTAGATTGAATGGCGGGGGTGTCAGTTATCCAAGGTTACAGAACATATTCTTCAATTGATATGCACTAATGATACAAGTGTAGAAATGGAAAGGTTGCATGGTTGTAGGGGATTAGGGGTGGAGATAAATTGGACCTCCTTATCCGTGGACGCTCCTTTCAGTTTTAGTTACCTGTAGTCACCTGTGGTATGAGAATATTAAATGAAAAATTTCAGGAAGCAGCTGTTAATAAGTTTTAAATTATGTGGCATTTTGAGTAGCACAATAGAAACTCTCGTGTTGTCCTGTCCCATCCTGCCTGCGATGTGAATCAACCCTTTGTCCAGCATAACCAGTTTGTATATATGCCACGTGCCTGCCCTTCATGTGCTTCGTAGCCATCTTGGTTATCAGAAGGACTGTCTGTGAATGGCAATAGGTGTACAAGTGATCCTGGTTTTACTTAATAATGGCCACGAAGCACAAGAGTAGTGGTGCTGGCAATTGGAATATGCCACAGAGAAGCCATAATGTGCTTCCTTTAAGTGAAAAGGTGAAAGTTCTTGATTTAATAGGGAAAGAAAATTGTATGCTGAGGTTGCTAAGATCTACAATAAGAATGAATCTTCTATTCCTAAAATTTGTGAAAAAGGAAAATGAAATTCATGTTAGCTTTGCTGTCACACCTCACACTGCAAAAGTTACAGCCAGAGTATGTGATAAGAGCTTAGTTAAGATGGAAAAGGTATTAAATTATAGGTCTCAGTGCTATCTGGGGCTTCAGATATCCACTGGGGTTATTGGAACACATCTTCCATGGACAGAGGTCTATTGTAATTTCAAAGTTGATGGAACATCCTTGCATCCTGATTTTTATGGTGACTACATGAATCTGCTCCTGTGATACCATTTCATAGAGGTAAAGACACATTCACCCCCTCACAGAGTTACAAGCAAACTATGATTAAATCTAAATAAAATCCTGTGGTTTATTTAACAGTGCCTATATCATTTTTCTGACTTTAATACTTGTACTGTGGTTAACAAAGTAAGTGGATACAGAGCTTACAAAACCCTCACTAGTATTTTTGTAGCGTCTGTGTGATTCTTAGACTCTCAAAATAAAATGCTAAGTAAATATATTAACAAATTGAATCCAGCAATATATAAAGAGAATAATAAGCCACAATCACAGAGGATTTATCATACGAATGTAAAGCTGGATCAATAGTATAAAGTCAAACATTGTACAGAATGAAAAATAATTAGTAAGCATTTCCATAAATGCTAAAGAATGAAAAAAATAATATTCATAATTCACCAAATGAGTAATAGAATTTTCTGAACCTGATAAAGGGAATTTACAGTTAACATTTCATGTAATGGTGAAAAACTGGATGTTTCCCTCTCTAATCAATAGCAAATAAGTATGTTTTCTCTCATCTCCCCTATTCAATATTTTTCTGGAGCTTCACATCAGTGAAGTAAGTTAAAAAGTAAATATAAATGGTACCCAGATTTCAAAAAGAGAGATACAACTGTCTCCATGCATAGATAATATAATTATCTATATAGAAAAAGTCCAAGGAATCTACAAAAATAAAAATGAATAAATGAAAGATCTATATAGATTGGCTAGAGTGGTGGCTCAGCAGTTACATGCTTACATGACATGCATGAGGACATGGGTTCAGACTCCAGCACCACGTGCACAATGGAGTGTGGGAGCAACAGAAATCACATGGGAAGCTAAATAAAATTGAATCTGTCTTACTCTCTCTCAAAGTCCCCCTCTCTCTTTCTCTCTCTTAAAAATCTATGTAGCTAATAAGTTTAGCAAAATATTAGGACACAAAATCATTATCCAAAAATCAATCATATTTCTATAGATTGGTGATAAATAATAATAAAATATAAGTAAAATTGTACCGTTTGCAATTGCCCCAGTAAAAAAGGATTACTTAAGCATAAACCCTACAACACAAGTATAAGACACAAATACTGAGAGCTATAAACTACTGATGAAAGAAATTTTTGGAAGATCAATATGAGTGAAAATAATATTGTTCTCATGAATGAAAAGATTCAAGGTAGAAAAATGTCAGTTAGTGCTACCATAAATAATCTGTAATTTAAATGAAATGCCACTCAAAATCTCAATGAGATTAGTTTTGGGGCTGATATATTTTATTTATTAGTTTATTTATTTTTGCATTACATTCCAAGCCCACTTTTTGATAGATAAAGACACCCCCATTTTAATATTTATATGTATATAACTAAACCAATGTTTAAATGAATAATAAAGAGAACTCTTACTCTATAATTTTAAAATTTACTGGAAATTCTGAATATCTAAAACACCACTATTTTGAATGGAGAGACAGAAAGATTGGAATAAAACAGAGTCCAGTGATAGATACACATAAATATGCTGATTTTTTGGCATTTAACAATTCTCACTTTACTTTTACAATATACCCCTTTGATTAGACATATTTAAAATAATTTATTAAGGTGCAACTTACGTATCGTCAGACTACTACAAAATAAGTAATCCAAGAGGATCCAATACAGTCACAATATTGAACATCCACCAACACTACTTTAGATACGCCTCCATTACTCCAAAGTAAATCCCTTTACCAATTAAATGTTATCTCTTTGTTCTCATTCTTTCCCACACCTGTAGTAAAATTCTCTCTTGCACATACATACATATGTGTACAACATAAAATATGACATTTCAACTACTTTTAAGTAGACAATAAAATTGCTTTTATTATATGCACAAAGTTGTGCACACATAGCACTGAGCTCCCAAAAGGACTTTATTAACCAGAAGAGAGAAACTCAGTATCCATTAAACAATAATTCCTCATTCTGCTTCCCCCAGGTCGTGGCAATCTCTAACTCACTTTTTTCTCAATAAATTTGCCTATTCTAGATAATTCATATGAATGGAATCACACAATAGTTGTTCTTTTATGTCTGGCTTATTGAATTTAGCACAGTATTTCCAAGGTTCGTCTACCTTGTAGCCTGCCCAGAGCTTCATTGTTTTACATGGATGAATAATATTCTTTATTTTGTTTATGCATACATCTGTTAATGGACACTTGGATTCTTTCTACCTTTTGGCTACTGTGAGGAAGGCTGCAGTGGGCTGCACCCTGTAAGTGTTGGTATTTTTGTTTTTCACCTTCACTCATCTCTGGGTATTTTCTAATTTTCCTTATGGTTTTTTCTCTCGTGCATTCATTGATTAATGGCATGTTGCTTAATTTCAGTGTATTTGAAAATTTTCAATTAATAAATAAATATTTAGAAATAAATTTTACGTATACAAATAACAAGTTGAAAGATACAATAAAATGAATTAATAAATGAATTAATTTCTTTTGAAGAAATCCTTGTTTCTTTCTTTCTTTCTTTCTTTTTTTTTAACTGATTTGTAGTTTTGTTCCATTGAAATTGGAGAGGACACTTAGAATGATTTTAATCATTTTATTTATTTATTTTTGTGTTTGTTTGTTAAAGAGAGAGTGACAGAGAGAGAGAGAGAGAGAGAGAGAGTGATAATCAGTTTTATTTTGTTCTCCATGTGGCTTTCGTTGCTCCAGCACTTTGTTGTATATATGCCGCTGGTGTACGAACCCATGTCCTTACGCATGCCTGGCAGGTGCTATAACTGCAAAGCAACTGCTCCAGCCCAATTTTAATCATTTTAAATGTACTAAGAATTGCTTTATAGCTGAACATATTTCTCCATTTAATTACATCAGTGTTAGTTTCACATATTTTGGAGCTCTGTTGATAGTGGATATATATTTATAATTGTTATATCTTCTTGAGGAATTGAGCCAGTCATCAATATGTAGTATTCTCATATTTCTCTATAATTGTTTTTAACTTAAGTATACTTTGATAATAGAATAACCAACACAGTTCTCTTGTGCTTATTATATCCATAAGATACGTTTTTTCCAACTTTACTCTCAATGAATTTGCTTGGAGGTGAAGAGCATTGCTATGGATTGAATGTCATAGTGCCCCAGAGTGGCACTATTGAGAGATGGTAGAACCTTTAGTAGTTGGAACCATGCAGGAGATTATTAGTGTTTGGGATTCTGCCCTTGGAAGACGCTACAGTAGTTCTCCCGGTATCTCAATTACTTCTTAGGAGGGTAAGTTGCTGTACGAAAGCAAGCCTGACCCATCCCCACTTTAGGGCTCCCTGGGCCACTATGTGATCTTTCTTTCACTGTCACAGTTCCTGCCTCAATGATGCCTTCTGATACAAGATGCAGCAAAGGGGTCCAAACCAGAGTGCCGCAATTGTTCACAACATGCTATTGAACCTCTGAAACTGTGAGCTAAAAAAGTCTCTTTTCTTTACATAGTACACTGTACGTATTTTATTTTAGCAACAGAAAAAAATCATTCTCCACCTGTGTTGAGATTATGAAAAACATGTTAAAAATCATCTCCCCATTTTTTTGCATTTTCCAAGTATCCTCTGATAAACCAATACTACTCTCGTGATCATAATCTATTAATACAAACACAAAAACTATTGTATAAGAACAGAAGAGGAAAAGTTGATTCTAATACATACAAAGATTTGAGTGAAAAATGGAAATAATTTCTCAAGCTCTATTATTGCTTTTTTGTCATTTGTATGGGGATAGACAACTAGCAATATAAAAATTCAGAAGATTGGAAGATAATCTTAGACTTATGTAAACAGGAAATCTTTTATGGAGGAATTTATATTACCTCTGGGTCTGACAGTGGAGAAAATGGAAGAAATTCTAAGTTTGGGGAAATGATATGAGCAAGGATACAGATTTGGGGAATTAGAAGGTGCCAACTTCTGTGATTTGTTTGTAAGATTATGTTTCTTATTTTCTTGAAAATATTTATCTTGTCTTAGTTGTTGAAGTACAGTGGGATGATGTCTCTGGAGTATAGTCTACACTAAATCCCTGAATCGCTGCCTCCTTACTATTTTATAATAGCTAGCTTACAGAACTATTGCTTTTCAAAACAGATTTTTCTTATGTTTATCTTAGGCTTCATATAAAATTAAAATATGCATCTACTGGTCGGGAATGTGTACTTAATATACAGCTGGCTGTCTTTGGAAGGCCAAGACTGTCTGATAGTGCAGGCTGAAGAGGAGTCAGAGAGGATCAGGGCCACTTGTGGTAAGAGTTGGAGACTCCTCTTTTCTTAGCCCTTCCACAGCTTTATTTTCATCTGCAAACCCTATCAAGGCACATCTGAGTACATATACAATGTCGCAGCTGACACTGGGAAACAGGGATCCTGGCACTGGGCAGATAGCTTCAACCAAATTTTATAATGTTTAGGTTAATAGATTTTCGCCTTCGCCATCATCATTTATTCTCTATCCCTACACCTTGTGCTTGTAGTTCATTTTGCATGAATTTCTATACCATATGACATTTTCTTTCTTCCATCTATCTATCTGACACTTGCCTTTTTCCTCAGGGAAAAGCATCCTTCTTTAAGCAACTTATTAACATAAAACTTTAATAAAATAATTCATTTTTATCCTGGCCTTTGGATTTCATCATGCCAAGGCAGCTTATAGGCATGAAAGAAATGCAGATGTGGCTTAAGCAGCCTCAGGAGACAGATATTATTTCCCACATGACCTCATTTTCCTTTAACTCTGCCTCACTGGACCTGCATGCTATCCCTGAGCTTTCCCATTGTCCTGTCATTGGGCTTGCCTGTTTAATAATAGCCATAGATCATGACATCAAAACATTGCTTCTTCTGTCTTCTGAGAAAACTTCATACAGGAAGAGAGTAACATTTGATGTGGGACTTGAAGGATAACTAGATACTCAGAACTTTATTTTATTGAACGCCTTCTCTGTGCCAGGGACTATATTATTTCATTTCATCTTCGCAGCAACTTGGAGATTAGTGTTCCCACTTCATAGATGAGGAAGTGAGGCACAGAGAGGATTGGTAGATTATCTACAGTCTTTTAGGTAGGAAGTCACTAAGCTAGGTTTCACAGTGAGCCAGCTGGGCTTGAGAATTCAAATACTACACAGAAAAATAAAAGGATGTGAGGAACATTATGTATATCAAGAGAGTTGAAATAGAATGTAAAAATACAAGCATACGAGGTCTTTGTGTTGAGAAAAAGTGAGGATTTAAATGCAGCTCAAAAAGAGAGGCTAGAGGTGATATGAAAAGTTTTGCGGATAGTAACTAAGAGAACAATGAGGATTTGAAAACACGCAGATAATATTAACCTCTGAAAATTATAATATGAAATAAAAATATAATGGATCATAGCTAAGGCGTTAATTCACTTTAATAGATAGACTCTTTCCAAGGTTAAGGCTTCACTGTGACCTGATTAAAGATACTAAGTTATATTTTTTAAAAAATCAATTCAAGTAGTATTTTTTTTTCAGCAATAGAGTCACATAGAGAGAAGAATGAAAGAACCAAACAGCTGCAGTTTGTAACCAACACAACCCAGTAGACAGGGTGTATTTGACCCCAAAACATTTATCAGATTATCAGAAAATAATGAAACTGTTGGCATAATTATCAAAGTAAGAGATTCAGTGAGTTGCATTTTTCCATAGCAAATACTACTTTCCCCCAGTTAAACTTTGTGTGTTAAGTAGTACAGAAGAAAGTAGAACCATTTAGATAAAAAGGGTCTAGAACACCTAGATCTGGGGAGTTCAATTTCTCTTTATACTACTACTACTAAAAATAATAATAATAATAATGAAAATAATATAATTAATTTCAGATCAAACTACTTCTCCTTGTGGCAATTATGAGTTTATTGAGAAAACTTATTTTTTTCTTTTTTGTTTTGTTTTTGGTGCTCTGAATCAAACCCAGGACCTCACACATGCTAGGTAAGTGCTCTTCCATGGAGTTATATCCCCATCCCAAGAGAAGCCACTTTATTATGAATTTCCTTCTCAGATATATTTGATTACAGGTTGGTGAAACACTGAGAAGAAAACAATTACATTCTCTTTTTAGTTCCTGAGATGCATTTGTGCAAAACAGTGGCTCATCTAGTAGATATATCTCTCAAGTCAAATTCCATGTTGGAATTCCAATTTGTCCACTGGGTCCTTTTGAATTTGGTTAACTTGACTAAGACTTATTCTGGTGTTCTAATAATTGTACACTAATCTTTAAACACTAGAGCTTTTCCTTACCCCAAATTATAGGTATCTTCTTCTAAATAGCGCTTTATGTGCCACGCTTAGAAGCCATTGGAAAGCTAATATTTACTTTTAAAATAAGGGATCTGCATATGTTTAGTTTAATAAATACTTAGAACTATCAAATATGGATAAGACAAAGGTAGGGAACATTTCATCTTTTTTTCTATCTCACTTAATTTCAAATTACCCTAATTATTCCATACTAAATCTTATGTTAACTATGTGCCCACACAATTTTAAAGGCTAGGGATAGACTAATGAACAAAACAGAAAAGTTTCTGTCCTTGTGGTCTTTATATTTTTCTGGGTGAGATGAAGGTGGGCACAAACTATCATACAAAGTTAGGGGGGATACCTACAAAATATGTATCCTATTACCAGTTTTTGGAAATAAAAATTTGTTAGAGCACAGATATACAGATTTGTTTCAGTTTATTTATTGCTGTGTTCATGCAATAATGGCAGAGTTGAGTAGTCACAATAAAGGTAGCATGGTCTATAAGCCTTAGGCATTTACTCTCTAGCCCTTTACTGAAATCATTTGCAGACTCAATATTACATGTTATTCAAGTTTACAGCAAACACAATGGAGCAAAATAAAGCAGATTAAGGGTATAGAGTATGGGGAAAATTGATAATATAGTATATGTGTTAATCAGCTTTTCATTGCTATGACAATATAACTAAGAAAAACAACTTAAAGGAGGAAAACTTTAATTTTGCTCACCATTTCAGAGGTTTTCAGTCCATGATCAGCTGGTTCCAATTCATTGAGCCTGAGGAGAGGCAGAAACATCATGGCAGAATGACAGGGCAGAGGACAATTTTTCACCTCATTGTATCTGGGAATGAGAGAGAGAGAGAGAGAGAGTGAGAGAGAGAGAGAAGCCAGGGCGAGATGGGTTTTTAGAGAATGCCCACACTGACTTCCCTTCTCCAACATTTCCTACCACCTAAGGTTTCCCAATATGTCATCTGCTCTGAACCCCTCAATGGATTACTCCCCTGATGATATTAGAACTCTCATGGTCCAGTCACCCCCTCAAGTGCCCCACATCTGCAGGGGGACCAAGTCTTCAACACATGAGCCCTTGGGGGACATTCCAGATCCAAACCATAACAGTGTAATATAATATAATAAATATAATATAATACAATGTATTGCAATAAAAACAGAATGAATGAATGGAGTGTTCAGAAAATGTGTCACTAAGGTGTTATCTGAACAAAAACATTGCCTACCAAATCAATCCAGTTGACATATTTTATGATTAATCTTTCCATGGATAATCTTTCCAATTCAATGATGAATTCTCTATATTAGTTCCTTATTACTCTGCATTTGTACAATTGCAGTAGTTCTTTGGATAAGCTGTTTAATATCTCTCTCCATCCCTACTGAGTCATCCCAAACTTTATATCTAGATAACCCTTGAATTATTTCACTCCCTGCTCAAAAACATCTACCAATTCCTGTTAATTGTAGGCTGAAAATAGAGCCTCTTAGACAGGATTCTACATTCTTCAAAACTCCCTTATACTCACATTTCATAAATTATTTCTCTTTCTACTTTTTAAACCACAGTCGAACTGTACTCTCCATTGTTTCTCTGCTGCTTGTACAGATTCCAGGTTGACTTTGATGTTGGAATGTCCTTCCACCCCAACCTTGCAGGACACAATGGGAAGAAAACATGAGCAAAAAGCTGAAGGATCGGGGGAGTGAGATATCTCCAGATACCTGCGGAAGAGCAAAGCAGTCAGGGGTAGAAAGAAGCACAAAAGCCCAGCAGCCGAAGTGTGCTTGGTGAGCTTGAGGTGCCGTCTGGAGCACCCTAGTGAAGGGAGATTGGAAGGTTATGTGAGAAAGGTAAGGAAGGGAGCAGATGAAAAGATGCCAAGAGCTTAGACTTGACTCTAAGTGAGGCGGGAGCCACTGAGGGGTTTTGAGTAGACCAACATGTGGTCATACCTCCATTTCATCTATGATGCAATAGATTGTAGAGGGACAGGGAGAAACAAAGGGGACAATTAGGAGAACATTGATATAATGCAGGGCACTTGTATGAGAATCTTGGTCAGAGGTGGTAAATGTAGTGTTCCCCATTGGTCCACATACAAAGACTTGGCCCAAGGGTGATGGTATTGAGAGATGCTGTGGACCTTTAAGAGGTAGGGCCTAGAGGGAGACCTTTTCTTCCCTGAAGGCAGCATACTCTGGAGAAGGGCTGTGGACTCAGCCTCATTTTCTCTTGGTTGCCTGATGTGGGCACTTGCAGCAACATACACTCCCACCACAATCAGAATCATTTGCCACTTAATCCATAGCTAAGGCTGATAAGGGTGCCATGCTTTCAAACTCCTAGAACTGAGCTCAGGAACATTTTCTCATTATAAGTTAGTCATCTCAGGTATTTTATTGTAGGAACTTGAAGCTAACTAATATGCTGCAATAGAGAAATTGTTGGTATTGGAGTAGTTTGGGAAGTATAGTCTGTAAGATTTTTAGGGGGCTTGGTTGTAGTCACACAGAAAAGGTGATATCAAAAAGAAGCCCAAAATTTTGACCTAAGTAACCAGAACATTTACTGAGGTCAAAGAAAGAGAATTTTCTTTTAGATAGGTGTAGGAAGTAGACTTGGAATTTTGTTCTAGACATACCAAGTTTGAAATGCCATTTATACCTTAAAATAAAATATGTTTATTAGTAGAAATTTGGATGTATGAATATTAAGGTCACAGCAGAGGTAAAGGTCAGAAATATAAATATACTCGTGGCTGTACATTCATGTTTCCATCATGGAAGTGTACAATTACAGTGTGTAGGAGAACAAACTACTTATAATTATCTGTGATTAGGCTGTAACTCAATTTTACATAAAAACAAAGAATATTTTGTGCAGAGTCTTAATATATATTGAATTTCTCTGGAATGCAAACTATTATGTAAATCAAGGAATTATTACCTTAAGTTTTGTTCAAAAGTTTCAAAAAGAATTATTCACTATTTTAGGAGGTTATATTGCTGACAGCAGTGCTGCTTGAAATAATGAAATCACCTACAAAATGCATATATTCTTTTATATTCTTAGTTATTGCCTTTAGACCATTTCAAAGTACAGAAGTAAGCATCTCATTTTAAGGCCATTTATATCTGACCATTTACATATTATAATACTGATTACTTCAGTGTATTATTTTTTTTTACTTTATATTACAGCTGGTACATTATTAGGAGTGAATTTCGTCATGTTCCTATTGTATGTTGTTTTCAAGGATTTCAGATATATTCCCCCTACATGCTACTCTCTGGAAAATCCTTTTCCTTTATCTCTGCTGACACTAAGATAAAGCCAGCATATATACATGTGAATGGAGACACTTCAGCATTATAAAGGGCCTTACAAAATGGCTATGATGAAAAGGAGACACTGTTTCAGAGGGTTGAAATCTCTGCCTGACCTGACTGCCAGAGCAGCGTATTCCAAATCCTCCCAAAGCTTCATTGAAAGCCTCTTGCCCTGCTCCTGGGAACCCTCAAGGGATAGGCAGAAATGATAAATGAGATACACAATTAATGAACCACACAATGGGCATTATCCAAACCACAGGGCTGGCTGGCCTTGTGGGTTTTTTTCTGCTTTTGCTCCATCGATTTCAACTTTACTTAATTTTCAAAATGGCAAAATTAGCATTTCCCCTACCTCTCCTCAAAAACATAAATAAAATGAACAGTTCACATTTACCCTGTTCTCTGAGTTGAACACAGTTCATTTCTTAGTTTTTTCTATCAACACCACAACCTCCTCTCACGCCAGCCTACGTTGGAAAGAGCACTTAATGATATTTTTACTTTCCTTTGTCACCAATTATAATTCACCAGCAGTGTCACAGGCCTCCTCGTTTATTTAAACAGGAACTGCTTATTTGATAATGGGTCCTTCAGGCTTCACCTCTTTTTCTCAGTGTCATATTTGGTATTTTATTTCTCCTGCTTATGCAATGAAAGCCCAGTGCACATTCCCAGATAAATAAATTTATAGCTGCAGATCTGAAGTATATTCAGAATGTACTTTCTTAAGCAAGGCTTAGAAAGCTCCCAAATCCTTTTTAGTCATTTGAGGTAACATTCCCGTTTTACAGAACCAGGGGCTCAAGAAAGAAGGTTAATCCAGGGCCAGGAAGATTTGAAAAGAAGAGAAACAAACATACAGACCATTCACACCAAGGCAACAGAAACACTGAAGGCTTAAGCAGCAGGTGGCCACGTGCGGAGAAGGGCATATTCCAAATGAATTGTCATGGCAGCTCCAGTCTGCTCCGATCCCAGAGCCCAGCACAGATCCTCTATAGGTAACTGGCAAACATTTATTTATTCTTGAATAAACAGATATTTATTCTTGAATCTGAATCATAAAGTTAGAAATGATGCTACCCAAATGCAGTAGCACAAGAATGCTTTTAGAAGTAGCAACAAAGCAAAGTACAGGCATTTGTGTATGTGTATGTCCTGTGTATGCATACGCGGGCAAGCTCATTTGTGGGGACATCATGGGAATCTGGTTTCCACTCATATCAAAACTGATTACCTGTTTTAAAATATGTTTCCTCAAATTCTTGCATCTGCATAAGGCCTGAAGAATTGTTAAATCTTGTTTCAGGACCTTTGTACA